>JBAWJV010000041.1:0-141178 GCA_037356075.1 Neofusicoccum sp. Z40 | reverse complement strand
TAGGGTGGATTTGCACCTTTTGGTTAGGCGAAAAGGCGGTAAAGGTATGGGAGGGCTTATACGAATAAGGCAGGACCTATGTAGGGTGGATTCAAAAAGTAGAGTCGATTCGCGTATATGTCTTAGGGTGGATTTGCACCTTTTGGTTAGGGTATCGAACAATAGACAAACGAGTGGGAGGAATGTGTGTATAAGGTATAGTCGATTGAGCTCCCTGATGTGGAAGGCTCTCGAGGAGTTTAGGCTTTTCTTAAGCCTATCCTGGCAATCGACTTGGAATACGCAACACCATTAATGTACGAGCTCTGGAACAAGACTCTTAGACAAGATATCGTAGAAATCATCTAGGACTACCGAGAGCACTATCGCCAAAAGCATGCATTCTCTAGCACAGGGAAAGGACGCTCTACTTTTAGAGCCTCCCTTCGAGGACAACAACAAGATAGAGAATTGCCTAAGTGCCTCTATAGAGCCAAGCACTACTATCACATGTGCTAGTATCTCAATCCAAAGGCCCCCAACAAGCCGGCAAGCTAGACTCTAAACAAGGAGACACAAGACCTCGTCAATAAGAAGATACAAAATAAATAGATAAAGAAAAGCGTTATAGCTGCCATCAAGCGTGGCACGGCACCAACGGGTAACAAACCCAGCAACAACAACGAGAGCCAAGCATCCAGTTCTCAACAAGAACATAAGGACGCCGGATCCAACGCCTCATTCGTGGCCCAAGTAGTCACAAACTCACCTACTACCGCCTCAGCCTTTTTAGCTAGGCGCGAATCCAAGCCAACCACTCTCCAGCTTTCATGGATTACGGACACGGGTTCTACCCATCACGTCTACAACCGATACATGAAGAGCCGCTACACAAAAACCCGCAATGCAGGCCCAGATGATTTCATTCTCTATGGTACTATACGCGTCCCAGTAGACTCCTTTGGAGATGTAACGGTTAATACTAAGCGCAACAACCAGACCAAGGTTTTGACCTTGCATGACGTTACGTACGTCCCATTATTCATGGGAAATCTCATTTTAATTACGAAGGCTAACGAGAGACGCATTTATTTTAATTCTAAGCGTATGTGCCTCTATCGAGAGGTGGATAACTCTCTCCTTTATAAAGTCATTTCTAAGGAAGGGCATTTCTTCGTTAAATATGTCCAAGCCTCACAGTCGAATGCCCTCGTATCTAGTTTTACCTCACGCAATCTTCCTACAGCCTAATAGCATAATATCTTTGCCCACGCAAACGTAGATATTATTAAAGCTTTACTAGGGGCAGTATAAAGAGTAGTTATTATAGAGGAACAAGTCCCTACTCACTATAACGTGTGTGCACGTTCAAAGGCACATCAACTTATTTTACGCAACTCAGATTATAAGGAATCGTCCAAAGAACCCTTCTTCCGGGTTTCCTTTAATCTCATTTACATAACCAAGGCGTATAATCAAAATAAGTAGATTACGCACATAGAATGCGCATTAAGCAAGTTCATATTCCTAGAGACCTATACCCTCAAGTCCTTTTGCGCTGTTGCTATCCTAGATTTCCTCAAGCTCATCTAAGTCCGCTATTATCAAACTACAGCCTTTCTGCGCTCAGATGGTAAACGATCACTTAGAACCCGTTGTTACGAACACGCCTCTGTATATAGAGTTGTTGGGGCGCGATCAGCCACCAGGCTGATCATTGCAGTACCTTTTGCCAGCAAAACTGGTGGAAGGTTGGCACAATGCCTTGCGGTCCCAAATGAAACCCAACACTTTTGGACAAGCCGTAACACCCGTTTTCAAAACGAACTCAACCGCCATAGAGTCACTATAGAGGTCACAGCACCCTACACACCTGCCCAAAACGGCCACGCAGAACGCGCTAGTCAAACACTAATCCTTAAAGCTCGCACCATACGTATTAGGAGCAACCTGCCTAAACGTCTCTAGCCAGAAGCTATCAAAGCCGCCGCGTACATTCACAATCGAACCCCAATTCAACGTCTTAAGTAGAAAACCCCTTTCGAATTAGTTCACAGACAGAAGCCCTTAGTCGCTCATCTGCGAGTGTATAGCTACAAAGCCTATACTTTAAACAAGCAGATTCCTCACAAAAACAAGCTTCAAGAAAGAGCACTCGTCGGGTATCTTATTAGTTACGATTCCACCAACATCTTCCGTATTTAGTATCCACCCAAGGACAAGATCATTCGCTCACGCGATGTTACCTTTAATAAGTCTAGCTTCTATAAGCTAGACTATTAAGAGGACTACTATAAGCCCTCAGAGGTTAAAGAGGAGCCAGAACCAATACATATCATTCCTCGTATCCGCCTTAACTTAGAGGACCTTAAGCAGACTAACGATTCCTCCTCAGAGGATAAAATAATCTACTACACGCGCATAGCTAAACAACAACAAGAGGATCAACCATTTCAACCACCTCAGGACGGCCCATCAACGCCGCCTAATAAGGACCAAGAACAGTTAGACACCCAGCGATTACCAACGCCCGAGCTATCCGCTTAGGAGTATGCCTCACCACAGGCACCAACCATGGATAAAGATCATTTCGATTTAGCTCCGCAATCGCCCATCCTACTAGACGCTTTAAGCCTAGGGGGTAAGGACGAAAACAACAACACTCTAAGCACTAGAGAAGAAAACAATAACAACGCCTATAAAGAGACCAACGTCATCTATCAAGGGGCCGGAGGTCGATGGCACTACGACTACGATACTCCACCAGATCCACGAGCCAAGATCGGCAATGCTGCCCCTCGAGCCGCTGAAATTACACCCAATATCAATCCCGCCAACATCATTAAAGGATCACATAGACGTCGCCAAGCATATCTTGCTATGCTAGAGGAAAATACCCATTGCGAACAGTCTCATCACAACGCATTCGTAGCCTTAATTCACTCTACAATTACGCCTATTAAAGAAACCCCTTTAAACCTTCTTAACTAGACGCAACTACTACTTACACATAGCAGCCTACGTTAGTCTAAGGCAACCTAAATTAGCCTAAAGCAGCCTAACATAGCCTGCAGCAGCCAGATAATCAACTGCCTAGAATCCACCGTGACCACCTACCGCCCGAGCCTCGTTACTACAAGGATATGCACTCACACCCTCTACGTGCACACTTCCTTAACGCAATCCAAACTTAGCTACGAGAGCTCCAAGGTCAGGGGGTGTGGACGCCTATACTAATCACTAAAGCCCAGAAGCATAACAAGGAGGTTATTCCTCTTACCTAGGTCTTCAAATACAAATTCGATGAACACGGCTACCTAAACAAGGTAAAAGCTCGTATCTGTGTGCGTGGAGACCTTTAAGCCACAAGCTAGGACACCTACGCAGCGACCTTGGCCCTTCGCATCTTTAGAGCCCTCATCGCAATTATCTACGTATTTGATTACGAGACTCGTCAATTTAATGTAGTTAATGCCTTTCCTCATGTACCTTTACACACCAAAACGTTTTGCTAGCTACTATAGGGTATAAATCTCCTACCAGGTCAAATCCTTTAGCTACATCGAGCTCTGTATAGCCTTAAGGAATCACCAGCCCTCTAGCAAAAGCATTTCTGCAATTCCCTTTCGGAACTGGGACTAGAGGCAGTGCCTAATGCACCCTGCCTGTATTCCAATAGTCACCTCTTTGTCTTTTTCTTCGTTAATAATATCATCATAGCTTTCTACTAAGATAATAAACAGTTTGCAAATGCCTTTCAAGAAGATCTTTTCTAGCGCTACGAGATGAGAATGATAGGGGAGATCCAGTGGTTCCTTGCACTGCGTATTGTCCGTGACAGGTCCTAACGTCTATTGTAGCTCTCTCAAGAGTTATACATCAAAGGCCTCATGGTTAAATACAACGTCAAGACGTCCACCCGGGTTACAACTCCGCTCCCATCTAGGGAAGTCCTCATATCAAATGAGGGAGAGCACGCGTCTCCACAAGACGTGTACACCTTTCAAAGCAAAATCGGGTTAGCTTAATTTGCCGCGGTTAGCACCCGTGCAGATATCGCCCATGCTTGCTCTTCACTTTCCAGCTATCTCACCAATCCATCTCCTCGCCACCTAGAACTTGCCCAGCGAGTCCTTACTTACCTAGGAGGAACTCAGGACTACGCTATTTACTACTAAGGATTTATCGAAACGAACTAAGACGTCTTTATTATTAGCAGTAATGCATCCTTTGCCAACGACCAACCAACCCGCCGGAGCTATTAGGGCTCATTGTTCTCACTCTTTAGTGCACCAGTTGACTAGAAATCTTCCAAACAACCTACGGTTACTACTTCTTCTACAGAAGCCGAGCTCCTTGCACTCTCGGAGATAGCTAAGCAGGGGTATTAGTAGAAACGTTTCTTCCATGGACTCTAGTTTAACCCTGGCCATCGAATCGAGATCCAGTGTAATAACTTGCAGACCCTCCGCCTTATGCAAGAGAATGTTGATAAGCTGGTTACCAAGCTTCGTCATATTGATATTCATCATCACTGGCTACGCCAGGAAGCACAAGCAGGGAATGTCCACTTTAGATAGACCCCTACAGCGGATATAGTTGCGGATAGACTCACCAAGGCCTTGCCTAGGTAGAAGCACTTAGACTTCGTACACCTCCTTAGTCTAGTATCATTGTAGGAGTAGCAACAACGTAACCTACTAGATTACACTTCTCTTTCATTACTTATTTATCTTACACTTCTTTATATAAATAAGCTCGCGTTAGTTTCTAACAACTGCGCATTCCCCTTATCCAGTACGAGTCCAACACTCAGCTGCCTTGCACATTCATTTGCTTTGCGTGATTTCGAGTACTAATTGCGTTTCGTGTATCGTTTGCACCACTACACGAAGGGGGTGTGTTGCAGTATATCTGGTCATCACGTGTAGTTAGCTTAGTCACCTAAGCAGGGCTTAAGAGCCTCCCCGGCTAGCCACCCTCTCAGTTCTCATGCCACTCATGCAGTGCCGACAATATCATCAATTTTCCCCAACTAATGCATCAGATAGTCTAAAGCTATCTATAAAGAAATCTAGTTATAAAAAATTAATTAGCTATAAAAGTTAGTAATTATAAATTAAAAAACTAGCTATATTAGAAGAGATAAAGACTAGATAAATTAACTTATTATAAATAGAAGAATTCTATTATTAAAAACCTTCTTTAATACTATAGATTTATAAATAGATTGTCAAGGCTCAACCTCAGGATGATCGCTGAAAGGTTTATTGCGCTACGAACGTGAAGCTAAAACTTAAAGAGAGAAGAAGAAGAGAAGAAGAAGCGAGAGCTTAAATATACGGTCCTAGCCGTATCACGTGCCCCTTCAGGGTTCTAGGGATTTCATCTGGCCTGCCAGATAAAATAGCCTACTTTACCCTGCTTCGAGGCAATCCGTGTCCCACACGTGATCGTGCTTGTGGGCTTTGCCGCAGATCCTCTAAGGCTTCCTTTCCTTCTAGGCTTCAGACTCTAACAATCAGTACTACCGCAGCTATTGTAAATGAGCTAACTCCAACTGCTCGGCCATGCCTATACTCAAAGTAGTGGTTTAGCCTAGAGCTTAAAGAATACCAAGCTAGGTATAACAAGCACCGCCGGCTCTGGCAAAGCTTTAGTGCAAGCCTTAGAAGAGACAACCAAGACACACTAAGCCAGTATAGTGCAATAAAGATAGCCCACAGAGAATGGGTTAAGGCAGTAACACATGCGAAGAGTAGCTACTAGAAGGACTTTCTAGATAATACAGGGAAAGGCAATCAACTATAGAAGGTAGCCAAATACGCCAGCCCAAACGACAATTACAGCAACATTCCTCCGCTCTTCACTGGTAACGGCGAGGCTACAAAAAATAAAGAGAAGGCACAGCTTCTGCTAGATACCTTCTTTCTAAAGCTAGCTAAGCTACAAGACCCACGAGCTTCACCTCAATCCGCTACAGCACTATCTTCTATAAGATGGGAACCAATTACGGAAGCCGAAATCCACCAGAGTCTAAGGACAGCCAAGGCCAACTCCGCCCCTGGAGAGGATGGCCTTCCAATGCTCATCTGGCAAAAGCTCTGGCCATATACTGCTAAACACATCCACCACATCTTCTCTGCATCCACCAACCTTAGTTACCATCCTAGAGCCTGGCGAACAGCAGCAATAATCGTTCTTCGGAAGACTGGCAAGCCTGACTACACAATCCCTAAAGCCTACCATCTAATCTCGCTACTTAACACCCTTGGAAAACTACTGGAAGTAGTAATAGCAAAGAGACTGTCATACTACGCAGAGAAGCATAATCTCCTTCTAGCTACCTAGTTCGGTGCAAGACTAGGCAGGTCCACAGAACAAGCCCTCCTCATTCTAGTCGATGCAATATAGACGGCGTGGAAGGAATACAAAGTAGTCACGCTAATAGCATTCGATCTAAAGGGTGCCTTCAATACAGTTAGTAAAGAGGCACTAGACCGCTGCCTAGCTAAGAAAAGAATCCCAGCTAAAGCGAGGTGCTAGATTAGGAGCTTTATGGAGAATAGGGCAGCCTTAATATCATTTGATGGCTATACTAAGCTAGCCGCGATCCTTAACCACCCTAGCCTCCCCTAAGGCTCCCCACTCTCCCTAATACTCTTTACCTTCTATAATGCCGACCTAGTAGACCAACTAGTGGACTTTACTAGAGGAGTATCTGCTTATATTGACGATTACTTCCGATGGCGAACTAGCCTATCTGTAAGTAAGAATCTCGCAGCCTTGCAGAGAGAGGACATTCTAAGAATGCAATACTAGGCAGAGGAAACTAGATTAAGCTTCGAAGCCGACAAGATGGAACTTATACACTTTATAAGAAGTCTAGACCAGAACTGCTTAATAGTAATAGCCATGGGCAACCATGTAGTCGAGCCCACGCAAGAAGTAAAGCTCCTCGGAGTTATCTTCGACCAGCAACTCCGGTGGAGAGCGCATGTCTAGAGAGCTGTCGTACGGGCAACTAAGACCTACCTAGCTATAGGTAGACTAAGACAGCTTCGACTAAAACAAATATGCCAGCTCTATTAAGCATGCGTAGTCCCCTAGATAGACTACGCCTCGATAGTTTAGCATTCCCTAAAGAGATGTAAATGGCAAGTGGCCGTGCTCTCTAGGATTTAGCGGATAGCAATAACCAAGGCTATCTCAGCCTTCCGAACCGTATTAACTAAAGCACTAGACTATGAGAACTTTCTCCTACTAACAAAGCTACGTCTACAAGCTAGGGTAGAGAGGGTTATTAGTAACCTTAAAACACTTCCAACCTCACACCCATGTAAGGCACTTATTAATAAAGCGTCCTTGAAGCTTGACCCAGCAGCCAGCTTTCTTAGCCTACTTAACGCAACTCTTAGGCTACAAGGCCTAAGCTTAGCCAAGGATACTGAAGTAATCAACACCTGCCCCCTTCCACCATAGAAGCCCCCGCTACTGGACAACGTTTAACTATAGCTACCCAAACTTCAGACTTTAGAAGCTTTTAAGGAGGAGCTTTAGTCAAACTAGTCTTTAAGAATCTTCACGGATGCGTCTAAAGTAAAAGGATAACTTAGAGTAGCTATAGTAATACTTAGCCAGGAACGGAGAATCTATAGACAAGCACAAAAAGGGGTTAGCTCTAGCAAGTTCTACAGTATTATAGCTACAGAGCTTATTACTATTAACGCTGGCATGGAACTAGTAGTAGAGCAAAACCTCGAAGAAGGCAACTTAAACCCAGCATCCTACACAATCTATAGCGACTCTAAGGTAGCCCTACAAGCACTAGCAAACCCACACAAACAGCGACTAAGTCAGTGCATAGTACGGTTTATCTTAGAAATAGCCTAGCAGATCAGGGACAGCCATCAGATTAGCTTCGCTCTTTAATAGGTTCTAAGCCATAGTAGAATTGTAGGGAATAAAGAAGTAAACAAGCTTGCTAAAGCCGCAACTAAACGCCTTAGAGAACATAACTTTAAGCTACTAGTATTAATTTAGGCCTAGGCCGCCAAAGAAGCAGCATATATAACGTGGGTAGCCGCATAGAAGGACTCTAACAAAGGCCAACACCTCCAAAGCGTTGACACAGCACCACCAGACCCCTACACCCGGCATCTATATGACAAGCTCCCACGGAGCCAGGCTGGCCTCCTCGCCTAGTTACGAACAGGTTACTACTCGCTTAACCAACACCGTAAATGGATGGGCCACTGTTATGAACCCCAGGGCACACGGGCTTTATGACCCTAAGGGCTACAGGCCCGCACGGAAAGACAGCCCACAAGGGCTAAGGATCACGTGGGAAGCAAGAGCCGCAAGGCCAGAGAGCCCGCAAGGGAATTCAGAGGACACGGGACCACGGCGCGTACGGGCCCAAGCAACAGCCAGAACGGAGCCCGCACGGGAATCGGGCCCACAGGGCAGAAGAGCAACTGCTGAGTCAGGAAGCCCACAGGGGACAAAGGACCGCAAGGGAAGAACCCACTTCCAGGAAGCTGACAAGGGCGTGAGCTACGGGGAGGAAGTTTGGAGGTTGTATCATCCGCTAGCAACGGCAGAAGTTGAAAGTCGGAAAAGCGCCCGAAGCGCCGATATCACGTGAGACCCACAACGAGCCCTTACGAGCCGGGCTCATGACGGCTCACCTTGAGCCCCTACGAGCTGGGCTCACAACGGCTCACCAGATTGTAACTACGTTTCCTATAGTATATAGCTTCACTCCTTAGCTAGTATCTTGACCCTTCGTGGTCAACTCAAGATAGCAAATCTCACCCATTTGCTGTAGCCCTGCCTTGCGCACCGCGCATCATACCTACACGTGATCTCTACGTTCTCACGTGCCCGTCACTTCTCTCTTACCCAGCGACCCTCTGTCCCTTGTCCTCAAGGTAAACCCAACGGTTACCGACCTTCTAAGGTTCCATCTTTAGAAGTAGAGGCAGCTCCGTTACAGCCACACAAATAACGAGCAGTGCGAATGCGGAGAAGTTAAATCAGTTTTACACGTTCTTCTCGACTACCCTCTACTTCAGCAAAGCCGCTAAAAGATACTCTAAGACAGTGGGCTTAAAAAGAATAGTCTATCAGCCCTACTAGGTGGGAAGCCAGCAAGCAGTACAGCAGCTATCCAGAGCAAAGACAACAACTAGAGGATAACAGCATCGCAGCTACAGGCTGTGCTAATCTTTACACAAGACTCGCAACGGTTTAGGAATAGAGACGAACCCACAGCGTAGAAAACCGTTTAAACCACACCCCTATACCTGACTATCCGCCCTCCTTATCTTCTCTCTCTTTCTCTTAGATTAATATAAACATGTATACTAGTAGTAAAACACTTTGAATAGTTGTAGCCTGCATATCGCTCAGGGCGATGGGTCAGGATAAATGAATTCAACTCAACTCAACTCAATCAATCCTTTTGGTTAGGGTTCTAGCATTGGTTTTGGTGCCACTGAGTTTGAAATGAACCCCGTGAATTTGTGGACCCAGGTGGTCGTCGCTGGATAGAGCGAGGGCCGGGCGCGGCGCATCTAGAGACTTATGCGCATAGATATGTTTTCCGCGGGCACTCTCGAGCATTTTCTCCGAAAGTTGCATCTGATTGGTGGTTGTGTCAGTGCCGGCGAGGGTTCACAGCTCGGCGCAGAAGCACAGGCCAAGACACGGATACGGAAAAGTACCAGAAACGGATTGGCGACACGCATACGGAAAAGTACTGGAAACGGATTGGCGTTACCCGAAGCGGCGCTTTGACCGCGCTCAGCGCTAGGCAGTAGTAGGGCCGCTGCTATATAGTCTGGACACGCTGCCGCTTCCCTTGATGTGGTAATATTCCGTATTTTCATCCGCCTTAAGATGGACTTACGACTACAACAGCCTTCGGAGCATCAGAAGCATTGGCGACGATCACACCGGAAATCTCGCAATGGCTGCGGAAATTGCAAGAAACGGAGAATCAAGGTAGAACAGCCCTCGCCCGAGCAGAAGGAAGCAGCCGTCTGAACGCGCAACAGTGCGACGAAACAAAACCCGAGTGCAAAAACTGCGAAGCCTTCGGGGCGAGGTGCGACTACATGAGAGGCACCGAGACGCTGCAAGAAGCCCCGCTAGACCGTTCGCTGTTCCTGAACACCCAAAGTCCGCGGCCACGTGGGAAGCGTGGCAGGCCGCGGACGAGGTGGAACACAGGGCAGCAAGCGCCAACCCCTCCGACCGATGGTTCGTCCTCATCTCAATCGGTACCTACACCTCCCCAGTCGACGTCTGTGCCTCATCAGCTCGCGCCTCAGCCCCCGCCTCAGCCCACACCTCATCCTGCCGCGACCCCTGCTGCGCCCGCGGACCCTGCCAGCTATGCGGACGAGATCCAGTTGCTCCATCATTTCCTCACCCGAGAATACGAAGGCTCACCCAACGAGCCCCCTACCTACGATGCTCTCCGCCTGCAGGCCCCGAAACTGGGCTTCAAGTACCCGTTTGTGCTTCATCTCGTCTACGAGTTTGCCGCCTTAGATTTCGCACGACTGCAGCCGCCTAAGCAACGACAGCACTACCTCTCGTTGGCAGCGCATTACTCGACGCTCGGCCTGAACGGCGTCACGACGATGCTGTCGCAGCTCGACGGCGAAAACTGCCACGCCATTTACACGGCCGCAGTCTTCGCCTGCATCAACGCTTTCGCCCGTGGCCCTCAGCCTGGCGAATACCTCTTGTTTAGCGCGCACGGATCCCCGCGATGGCTCGCTCTGCTGAGAGGAGTGCGGACGATAGTCGAGATGATCGGCATTGAGAAATTGGCTGGCGGTCCGCAAGGCCATCACCCTGTCGACCCCTCACCCAAGGCCACCAAGCCCGCCGCCATCGTCTGGAAGCTGATCCAGCTCGCGTGGATCGACCATTTCAACTTCCTACAGACCTTCGTGCAGACCTCGAGTGGGCCGCACGTCGTCACTACCATCAAGGCCCTCTTCCAGCTCCGCATGTGCTACGAGGCCATCCACGGCGGCGCTGACGGCGCCTACGAAGGCAACGCCGACCATCAGAACTTGTTCATCTGGACCTATCAGCTGGAGGAGGGCTTCACGTCCCTCCTGCAGGAGAGGAATCAGGTGGCTTTGGTTATCTTCGCCCATTTCGCCGTCCTCTTCAGGAACTTCGAGTGCACTTGGTTCCTGCGCGGCTGGGCGGACCACATCATCAACGGGGTTCGCAAGTTCCTCGATCCGCATTATCACACTTGGCTGAAGTGGCCGGTTGCGCAGGTCGAGATGATCAAGGCGAAGGAAAAGGCCAACCAGCAGGGTCTTGGATGGAGCGGTTGAGTCAATTAAGAGACCGAAAGCCCGTGGCTGGAGCCTGGATTGAGAAAGGTGGCGAGGCCGTTGGATCCTCTCTACTTTGTTAGTGCCGCCAATCCTGCTGTGCTGAAGAAATAGGTAATACATCCGTGCTCGGTAAAAGTTAGTCCAAGCATACTCGAGTGTGATGAGAGGCGGAATCTTTGCGCTGGAAGGTGTAAAAACAGGCGAGCATGCTGAATTTCTCCCAGCCGCACAGGACACTTCCACTCAAACCGGTGGAGACGAGGCATGTGCGCTCGATGCTAATGATGTGTCACTCGGCGAGAACGCAGGCGGTGCACGGCCGTACCGACGCTTTACCATAGTGCGGTGGTCAGTGCTGGGGTTCTCCATGGTAGCTCTGGATATTTTGTATCCCTGGATGGTTACGGTCCGTGCCGAACGCCGAACGTTAAACGGTTACGGAAATCACCTGTTTGGGATGGCTAACGCAAAGTCTTTGAGATATAAAGTCTACAAAAGACCCTTAGTTTTAACACTACAACACTCGACGCTCTTTCGATCTCTCAAGATGCAGAACACTTCCTCTCTTGCATCCCTGTGCTCTTCGGGGCACTTACCCTATCCGACGCTGTTTGGCGGAAAGATCCTCTCCGTGTCTAGCCAACTGGTCACCGGCTACAGCGCGTACTCTCCAGAGACATATAACTATAATCATCCTTCTATCTACAAAGACGACATTGACTTTTGCAATGTCACTGTTACTTACACCCATCCTGGCCATGACGATCGGATCAACGTTGAAGCCTGGCTTCCTTTGGAATGGAACGATCGACTACAGGCGGTAGGCGGAGGCGGCATGGTCGCCGGTCGCTTCGCTCTCTCTTATATGTTTATGGCTGGCGCTGTCGGAGAGGGCTACGCGACTGTCAGCACTGATGCCGGTGTTTCGACAGATCCATCCGGCTATGGGGAATGGGCATACCTTAGTCCCGGGAACGTGAACCTAAACGCCATGCAGAACTTCGGCTACGTCGCACTGAACGACGAGGTAAGTCAAAAAGCTTTGTTTACAGGGTCATATTGCTGACCCGCAACAGTCCATCATCGCCAAGAGCTTGATCGAAAGCTTTTATGGACGTCAGCCCAAGTACTCCTACTGGAGCGGCTGCTCTCAGGGAGGCAGGCAGGGTCTCATGCTCGCCCAGCGTTACCCCACCGCCTACGACGGTATCGTCGCCTCGGCCCCGGCAATTAACCTCCCCTCCTTCACGCCCTCGCTATACTGGCCGCAGCTGGTCATGAACCTGGCGGGCGAGTACCCTTACAACTGCGAGATCAATGCCATCACCGACGCCGCCCTCGCCGCCTGCGACGAGAAAGACGGCGTAGCAGACGGCCTGATCGCGGACCCGGACGCGTGCGACTTCAATCCCTTCAGTGCCGTGGGACAGACGGTCGTCAACTGCTCCGACACGGGAACGGCGGTCAAGATCAGCCGCGCTGCAGCCGTTGTCGCCAACGCGACCTGGTCCGGCCCCACCTCGCCCGACGGAAAGCAGCTGTACTTCGGCTTAGAGAAAGGAACGCTCCTGGCCGGGACCAACGGGCTCGCCTCCGGTATCGCCTCAACCGAGTGCGCCGCCAACGGAACCTGCCACGGCCAGACCGGCAACAGCGGCGCCGGCTGGCTGCTGTCCACCGTTCTGAAGGATGCTTCATACGACTTGACCAACCTTACCCTCGACGGGTATTCCTGGTTGATGCACTCCAGCAAGATGGAGTGGATGTCTCTGTGGAGCACTGACGAGCCCGAATTGACTGCGTTCCGCAATGCTGGCGGCAAAATTCTTAGCTTCCATGGACTAGTAGGTCTCAGTGGTCTTCCAAAAAGAGGTGAAAGCATAACTGACACACTCTCAGCCGATCCCAATATCCCTCCTAAGGGCACCCGTAGCTACCACGAGGCCGTTGCTTCCGTCATCCCGGAGGTCAACGACTTCTTCCGCGTCTTCGAAGTTCCCGGCCTCCAGCATTGCTCCGGCGGCAACGGCGGACAGCCGACGACCATCTTCGACCAGATGCGCGCCTGGGTCGAGAACGGTACCGTGCCGGAAACGCTTCCCCTCACCTTCCAAAACAGTAAGAACGAGACCCAGAACCGCATCGTGTGTCCGATCCCGCTGAAGACCACTTTCAACGCCACTTGTGGCGACGGCTCTAAAGCGGAATGCTATAGCTGCGAGGAGAAAAACTGACGCGGTTGACAAAATTCCTTTGGTCCCCGTTTCGCGTCCTTTCTCTTCCCCTCGGAGACATATGGCTTGTGATAATCTTGACCTGTCATTGCCAGTGATGGACTTTAATGTACATTCATTTCCAGCAAACAACAGTTGAGTAGCATTGCTCAGTGACTGAAAAAAGACCGTCATCTCGCCACCACAACCCCTCCCATATGATATCGATGTCAACTGTTTCTTTGATGTGGTGATTCGGGAATGATCGAGATGGAGAGTCTTCCGGCAGCAGCGACTCATTGGACGCTTTTGTTTGATTGCGTTCTGGCGCGGGACGTTTTCGTTAGCCTGCTCTAGGAAGGAAACGGCCTGGTCCCGCAGTCTGTGATCACTAAGAAACATTGAAAATTAACAACTAGTTGACCATGACTTGGACGTACTACAACTGTCGATATGTTTTGTTAGTTCGATGCTAGGCGGATGTAGCAAGCGTAGCTAACTCCCCGCCTACTTCTTAGAGCGGGCCAACCAAAAAGTCTGTTCAAGCTGACAAAACCAGGCATTGGTTTTGTCCCATCTCCCGTCGATAGAGAGGTTACCTCGTAAGGTCCACATCACGTCACACTAAGAAAATATACCCCGGGTACTATAATATTGCCAGTATTATCTGGTTCACTATGAGGATCCTTACTTAATAGCTCGCAATCCTAAGTCAAAGCCGCTATCGCACTTTGCCTTTCCCTTCAAGGCCCATAAAATTAAATTAAATCTCAACAACAAGCCTCTTGCAGATCTTTCTTAGCCAATCCTAATTATTAAGCTCGGAATTCAGGATTGATGTTACCCGAGATTCGGCTTAATTGATTCCGGTGTACCCGGTACACCTGCCTTGAAGGAAAGCCTATCACTGGCTTAAGGGTTTCGGTTACGCGAGCGATGCCGGTAAAAGCTTATCCTAGCCGCTTTTTCTTCTGTTCTAGCGGTTGCTATCGACAATCTTCGTACAACGTGCATTGACGAAAAGTTCATATCAAGCTATCCTTCCTTTGTAAGCACCGTGCACGGTCTCCAGGTTTGTAGTCCGACATGCTCTTACTGTACACTTCGTCTGTTAGTGGCCTTGCGCTATGACCGAGAAGCTTCCAGTCATAAGGAGTGTCCGAAGCCATAGATGCTCTAGCAGCCATCGATTCTCCAATATGCGAGTCTCTCTTATCACCTATCTTTTTACGCTCAGCAGCATTTGTGGCGCCGGTATCGTTATTGCTACCGTCAAGCACTATGGATCCGTCATGACTCCAGGAAGCGGTTCTGGGGCGGCGAACGGAACAAAGCGCGACTTTGTCGTCTATGACGACCGCGGACGCGCAATCCTTGGCGACAGCCCCGCCCTGGAGCACATGTTCTCGACAACTCCTAGTGTGATACAAGAGGCACCAGTGTATGTGCCAGAGCTCAACGCCATTATTTTCTCGACATTCGCAGCTGACGTCTACTCTCAGTCGATTGTGTACCTAAACGGCACTACGCCACAGCTTGGGAAGTTTTATGCTGACCCCCCAGTCTGGGGCGTGAATGGCGGACGCTACCACGACGGCAAGGTATACTGGGCAGTCGCCGGTTCCGGAACAGCCCATTCGCCGGAGAAGTCGGTGCAGCAGATGCCTGGAATCTACGAGCTAGACCCGCTTACGCTTAAGGGCACTGTCTTGCTCAACAACTACTTTGGCGTGCCGTTCAACAGCTCGGATGACGTTGTTGTCAACGCCGATGGCGACATCTTCTTCACGGACCCATGTAAGCCGCAGCCATAAACAGCCAATAAATACTCACTGACGTTGTCCTTGTTGTCCTCTAGTCTACGGTTGGGCGATGGGCATCGCCCCGACGCCACAACTCCACCCGTCAACATGGCGTTTCCGCCCATCCACCGGCCTCGTCGCCATTATTGACAACACAGTTAACCAACCCAATGGTATTGCCATCTCGCCAGACGGCAACACACTTTACGTGACCGTCACCGGCTACGATATTGTCAACGGCTCTCTTAGCGGCATCGTGTATAAACCAACCAATACCCCCTGCATCTAGGCCTTCGACCTCAAGCCCAGCTCGTCCGGCTCCCGGCCCAGCAACCGCCGCCCGCTGTTTTGCGGCGAGACCACTGGGCATGATGGCTTCCATGTTGCGCGGAATCGATACTTGGTCGGTGCCTCAGGAACCGGATATGCATTTCTTTATGCCGTTTATATTTGCCCCTTACTGATCTTGAGTCCCGATAGTGTCGATGTGATCAGCCCATACGGAGAGCGCCTGCTTCGCATTAATGCTGGATTTATGGTCAATAACATCCAGTTTGCTAGTCCTAATCTTGACGAGCTTTGGCTGTTTGGAATGGGAAACATCGCTGGAGTCAAGTGGGCCCTATTAGGACTTGCTGGAGCTAGAAGCTAGATCTATTACGGTGCCTTCTAAGTTACGCCGACTATTCTTTCTAGAGGTTTATAGGCGTATCGTTGGGTGAGCAGGGCTCTGGCTTTCAATGGCTCTCTAGAGAACACTGCAATCAGTAGACAGAGGGGGCCGAGATGTATAGTGCAGGTATGAGAATCGATTGATAGATTGATGTTACGAATTTCCCTTATAGATACCCTTGGATGGAAACGTACCAAGACTCAAAGACGGATAGAGAACAATGAATGTCAAACAGGCAGGATCTCGCTTTGCTTACAACTGTCTTCTCCCATCTCAACAACCTACACATGCTTTCTTGAGAATTTGGGGGTCACCCATGACACGGGTCCCAAGTTTGGCCATCGCTCTCGTAGACCCCCGCTTCTAACCAAGTGACTGCACCCAGCAGTCACCCGGCAGCTCAGACGACTCATCTCTGAGTGACGCCTCGACTCAGGAGGATCGCCTTTACAACGAGATTGATAATACGACCAATGCAACAAACATGGTAGACAAGGTATTCAACACTAGGAACGCCTCTTATAAGCTCTTTGGGCCTCGTCCCGTTATTCTTGGCGTTGTCCAAGATAAAGCAGCCAGTATCTTGGATAATTTACTCCTGAATCGCTCTATGCACAACCTGGGCCATATTTCCGCCGGAATGAGTGCCAAAAATTCGGTTTAAGGCGAGGAGCAGAGCCCGTGGTCTACCATCGGGGCCTACAAAGTAGAAACTCACTGCCAAATACGCCCGCTTGTTGCCTTCGTCGCACGTTCAGGTATCAGCGCAGCGAGAACGACTTCGCTAACGGATTGGCGTTTATCCTTGTAGAAATGCCTAACCCAGCTACTCACCCCGCAATGGCTTGTTGTAGGTACTTCTCCGCCATCGAGCCGCCCAGGAGGATGACCTCTCGCCGCTTTGACGATGCTGTTTGCTGGCAGACCAGGTCAAGCCTTATAACTGCGTTAATATATGCCTCTTAGAGCCTCTTATCGCGAAGTAGTGTAACGAGCGTGAGGGGCGAGGACCGCTCCTCGTGCCGGCCAAGACATGGTCAATGGGGGTATCCGACGGCGTGGCAGATGACCTAGGACTCCTAGGGTGCTCTATGCGAGGAGCCTGGTGCAGATGAGTTTCAATGGTATGCGTGCCAGATAGCTTGTATACGTCTTGATTATAGCGACGCCTCTCATAGCAGTACTTGTAAATGAACCAACGAATACCCTCCTCGATATAGTCTCCGCCATGGGCGAGGAACCATGAGACTTTCGTGCCGTGGGCCTGGCTAACGCGCCAGCCAAGGCCTTTTATAACTTCAAGAGTAATCGCGGACCTTTCTAAGGTCAATATTGGCGGCAGTAATGGCGTGGGACGTAGTAGGAGCAGTAGAAGGGATTGCGACGGGCGAAGGCGATGAGGGAGGGTCAAAGAGAACGCCTGCGAGGCTAAGGAGCAGTTTGTAATGCCCGCGAGGCGTAAGATAATAGATGTTAGTAGGTAGTAGAAGTCGAAACTAAGCGAAACTTTGGTGTTAGTCTCCTGGGCTTAGCATTTTATAGTTGGGAACACGTTGCGGATGTGCGTGCGAGGACCTCAGAACCAAGATATTCGCCTTGTTAGGCTTAGAGTATCATCACTGAGCAGTAACGAGCGCCTTCATGACGAGACGAGACGAGACGATACAAGATGAGACAGGACTATCACTAATCGGTTGACGATCCGGTACCGAGTCGTTAACCGGGACGCCTTCTACCCTAGTAAAGACTGCTCCTTTCACCATTCCTTCACCATGGCAGATTCACGCCCTGATACTTGTTTTCATGCTCCCATCCAGGAACGCGGACGTCGTAGAACTTCCTGTTGTCCGCGCGAGCAGCGCGGAAGACAATGTCCAACACTGCTTTGGCACTTTCCTCTGGCTTAAGGTCGCCATTGCCGCCGCCCATGTCGGTCTTGACGTACTGCAGGCACAATTAGTATCCGCAACTAGAGTTTAGAATGAGGCTGGGAGTAATTACACCCGGTGAAAGCGACACGACGGTGAAGCCTTCGTCTTCAAGATCCAACGCGTATTGGACGGTAAGCATGTTCACAGCTGCCTTCGAAATCTTGTAGGCCGGAACATGGGCCCACTTCCACTCGGGAGCCAGGTTGATGGAACCGAGGGGTGTAGAGCTAAGAAACGTCAGTTCCTGGCCATAGAGTTCATTTCTGATAGAGGAACCGTACACGACAATGATTTTCTTGGAATTACCCTTTTTCAACAGAGGCAGGAAAGCGCTCGTGATGTAATGGACGCCTGAAACATTGACTTTGAAGACCTCGTCAAGGTCCGTGCTATTTTGCATCAGTTTCGTGTTTCGCCATACAGTGGGAACGCAGCATTCACATCTCCTATTAAACTATCGTCATGTGAGAATGAAGTGTATAGTATTCCAAATAGTTGCGACGATTAAGGAGAGCCCCCCCACCTACCTCCTCATCGTCAGCGCTCCTTCAATTCACCCGTTCACAACACCTCATTTTCGATATCTCCTCTGTCTTGTTCCATTTGGCCCCAATGCCAGCATTGTTGATGAGCACATCAAGGCCCTTTCCAGCTAGAGATTCGGTAAACCTTGCTGGCCGCGCTTCTTGCACTTTCTTGGGAAGTGACGTCTAGAGCAACCCATTCGATGCGGCCTTCCGATTTGGCGATAAGTTGCTTGAGGCTATCGGATTCGGTACGAGCCGATGCAAATACCTTACTAACTTCCGTGGCCGGCTTAGATGCAAGGGCGGTAACAATGGCCAGTCCAATACCGCGCGAGGAACCGGTGACGAGGTAACTTGAGGCCATTGTGAGCGTGCAATGATGTCGCGATTCTATACTGATTTGACTGGCTATCAGACGGTTACTTATATACGATTGGAGTCTCGGAACGGAAGACACAGAGATCCGGGAAAGCGCACCGTCTGTGGCAACATACTTTCTCCGGGTTTAGGCAGTGAAACCGTCCGATACTCGTCCGTGGTCGATACTCGTCCGTGGTTGATGCTCGTCCGTGGTCGATGCTCCTCCGTGGTCGATGCTCGTTCGTGGTCGATGCTCGGCCAGTGAGATCGCTGGTACCTCGTATCACGACGTCAAGCGTTCCCCCACCATATTTACCTTGAAGACGACGGCTTTCTCTGGCCCGCTTGGCAGTAGCCTTCTCTACCTCGATGATTCATGTATGTCTAATCTATTGCTGGGCCGAGTTCCGTACATCTCACCTATCCTATAAGACGCCGGGCTCTATTCGATTCTACGTAGAGAACAGCGCTGTCGAAGGGTGAAAGCGACCAAGTTTCCGGCTCCAATTGTGTCGTGGGCTCCATGACCGAGCCCGTCACAGTTCTCCGCAAATTCTGGCAGATTTGCATCGCTTCCCGACAATATCGAGGTGATGCAATAGTTTTGATGTTCTCTACTCTTTATTGCGGAGGCGGAGGAGTTAGCAGGTTGGGGCGAGAAAGGTCGCTGGGAAGGTCCCTTTGCGGGTCACGGACTAGCCCTCGCCCCGCTCTAGGCCACCGGCTAGATGAATAGGCTTTCGACCCGCGACAAGCACGCCACAAACTCCAGAATGCTCGGCTTTGGACCACTGCCATTCCGAGCTCCACCGTGTGCACTGAATATTAGCCGCCTTCGACTATCGGAAGAACTTTCAGGACATCAGTACCTGATCGTTAAGAAGTCAGTGAAACCCATCGACCTATCATCTTAATCTATTTATCGCCACCTTTGATTAAGGATGGTACTAGAGGCTTCCGCAGTCATTCAGAGGGCTTCCTTGCAAAGCTACTCGTTTGTCATTTCTATCGTTGCTATGCTCTTCGCAGCGCTTGGCTGCTGGATCAAAGCCGATGCACCTTACCCTGACATACCACTAATCGGCATGGAGAGCGGGGAATAGAGTTATACCAAAGTAAAGAAGCAGCATTTCAAGAACGCTGTCAAAATTATGAAGCAAGGAATGGAGGAGGTGAAAGCTTTCAAGTTTACGAAGACCTCTTTGGCTGATCGCAGATGCTAACATCCCGGTAAAGTGTGAGGGCAAGCCATTTCAGATTATCGGTAGCAATGGGCCGATAGTTCTTCGTCCCCCTCGCTTTGTTGACGAAATGAGAAATGTCCCTTATCTTTCCTTCAATGCTACTACGGAGAGGGTATCTTGATCCATCATTCGTGTGTCGAATAGAGAATTTTCTGATGTTGGCGTGAAGGGTTTATTTACCTGTTACCCAGTATTTGATGCATTTCGTGTAGTGACTGACGATAGCCTCGTCTTCCAAACGGTAGTGAGGAAGCATTTGACTCGGCTCTTAGTATGATCACCCATATACCCATCGCTACAGAAGATGATTGACTTTGTCATAGGTGGAATGTCTGAAGATCTATCTCGCTAAACGTCCATGCTGGAAATGCTGTTACCTGCAGTGAAAGGTTGAAATTGTTACCCTTAGCGAGCGGTCAGGGCCGATGCTGACCATATTTCAGACTGGAGTAGCATCAAGTTATCTCAAATCACACCAAGAATCGCTGCTCAGCTATCGACCAAAGTGTCCCTTGACGAGTCCATTTGTCATAACGACGACTAGCTAGGTATTTCTATCAACTATACCGTAGACATTTTGGGGGAAGCACGAAAACTTCGTAACTATCCGTCGCTCATACGACCTCTTGTTTACCGCTTTCTACCAGAGATGCACGCTATTCAGGATCATGTCAAGAATGCTCGTAGGATCATTGAGCCTGAATGTATAGCCCGCCGTAAGGCTTGTTAGGATTCCAACGCAGCTAAAACGCGTACCAAGCCCACTGATGCCGTCGGTTTGATGGATGAAGTGGCAAGCGAGAAAAACGAACCATTCAATACTGTCGTCGCCCAGCTTCTCCTTTCTATCATGGCAATCCACACCACGTTCTTCACTATCATGGCCCTTCTCTTGCCCCCATGTATGTACACTTCCATCGATTGGACTTCGTTGACCGGAGCAGTTGACTCTCTGAGTGTGGCGTTTTTAAATTCTATAGCAGAGACACTCGCGGAGTCATGGCCTTGGGAGGAGCCCTCCTTTTGATAGGTTGCTTCTCCTCATACGCCATAACATCGTATGAAGGAGTAAATCCAGACCCGGTGATTGCTGATTGAACTTCAGTGAGCTGGGGCGATGATCGATCGCTCGATGGATGCAGTAGCATGATTTTCTTCTTCGCCGACTTCCGATTCTCAAAGCTGTCCACTTCATCACTTTCGTTTGAATCGAATTGTCGGAATTTTTGCCGCTGCTTGTACTCCCGATTGCTAAATAGACGGCCCCTTTCATTGAAACTTTTGCCAAACTTTGATTCCTTGACGTCTTGGAAGAAGGTATTTGAAGCTATCCGTCGACATGAACGGCGGAGGCTCACCATCGTACGTCTCGATAACCTCCATCATGCTACCGCCATCCATATACCTCATCTGCCTGCTTGGGAGCCTCTTACGCCCCCGTTCCTCCCTCTCCTTCAGCATTTCTCCCATCCCCACTCCCTGTCTGCATCTTCCAGGTGCCGCCTATAGTCTTCAATCATGCCAGTATACTGCTCCACAAGCCCGGCCATGTCCTCCTCAGCCTTCGACTAAGACTCTTCCCTTGCTCTCTTAGCCACTTATCCACGACCCAGTGAGCACTTGGCAGTTGATTTTGACTGGTTGCGTCTGGCTGATGTGGCTTCGTTTTCTCGTCGCTGGCAGTGGCTTCTACTGACGCGGTAGACTCTGGCTGCGGCGGAGGGAGGTGCAGATATTTGTTGCATGATCTTCATTCTGTCTTCTTCTGACATTTCTTGCTAGAATATTTTATGCTCCTGGGCGGCAGGAATTGGTATTGCAGGCTTTAGACCTCCTGAAGCCGAGTTGGCGGTGCATCTTTCTTTGAGACGAAAAGGCTGCAGGGGAAGCTCAGAAGAGTACATAAGATGATACAACTAAGTAGCAGTGTCATTCGGCAGTTGCTCCAACCTTTGTAGCTCCAGATTACGTCGCCTGCGTTTCCCATTCCGATATTCTCCATCTTCTGCTTGATTCAGCCTACCGATTGTGGGCCGGCTGTTCTCGACGAGGCTTTTAGCTGCGGGATGGAGATAACCCTGTACTAGATTGTTGCCATTAGGACTCCTGATTTGACGATGTTCAGTTCTCCTGCATCAGATAATACATTCTAGAGCATGATGTAGCCTAGTGATTGATGATCTGAATGCTGACCTGTTGGTTTGCCAGGTTCATAGTAGCCAGTACGAGGTTGATCGAGGACTTAAGCGCTTCGACATTAGCCAGAATCTCCGTGACCTTCGAAATCTTGAAAATACTGCTCAGGCTCTTATTCCAAATATCTTGCGGCGCAAATGAATTTTCAATCAGGGTTTTTCCCTGGTTACTGAGAGAATTGAACTTGTTCAGGATTTGTTCAGAATCATGAAACAGGCGGCTCTTACATAACTGTTGTTGCTCGGTAAGGATACCTTGGGCGCTTTCGAGTAGAGAAGCAAGATCCGCTATTTAGCTAGCGACGTCGCCTATCCGTTTACACGCGCACTTTATGGTTTCGACGAGTTTGTAAAGCGCGAGCGAAAGCTGGGTTGCGACACCAGCAACGCCAATAGCAGTGCCGAGTATTGAAACTAGATCCATTGACGATTTCAAGACCCCAACCAGAGAGACGTTGATGAATGAGGGTGGGGAAAGGCTTTCCAACGGAGAAGGCAGCCACTGGCAAATGGCACAGTCGCTCAAGCCACCGTGCTGACAGACGTAAGCGAACAAGACGCTGTATCACAACGCACCCCAGTGCTGGATCATGCCTGGCAGATGAACTACAAGATTTCACCAGTCATACTCCCGGGTAAGCCACCGCCGCAACTGGCCATATCTCTGGATGACTTTCTGCAGGGCTGAGCAGCAAATTCAGCATTTGGCTTCCAATAGTACAAGGCTGCTTCAACCATTGATTGGCGACCGGGATTCGGACGTCAACGACGATTGGAGCATAATGCTGAACTGCAGGGCTGTAGGTTTCTGAACCTGGTAATCGAAGTCAGTCCTGCTACCTTGATGAAATTCATGCTCTTCGAAGCCCGCACAGAAGTCAAAAAGTACAGCTTGCCTCGGTACTGCGTGTGGAGTCTGTTCAAACAGCAGAACAGCTCACGATCATTCGAGGCTTCATCTAAATCCTCTCAATAACGATTCGTGGAGAATATATCTCCTTTGAGGCCGTGATGCAGATCTGAGAAATACTCGGGTCAAGCATGGTATGATAGATCTGAGCTTTCTGCCTCGCGATTTTAACCATACTAAAAACAATCAGCGGTATAAATATCCAATTCCCGCAGCACAATTACCATCCCCTGTATTGCGGTAACGTTTAGTTTTATCAAATCACTATCTTAAGTAATAAATATTAACCAAACAGCCTAGTAGATGTAAATGACATAAGTTTCTGATCTTCTCAGCTTCTTCTTAAAAGATACAAAAATGTAACTTATCAAATCTGTTATAAAGTATATTGTATAGTCTATTAGAATACTAGATAAGAGCTACAATATCTTCTATCATCATTATATAAGTATAGCTATATTTATGAAGAAATCGATCCCAATTAGAAGCGGGGTAAAGCTTTTAATAATGGGGTCGAAAAGATGCAAGACGTCGGTATACATCTGCTCTGTGAACTATAATGTGGGAACTACTATGCACAATGATAATTGCAGCACAGACCTCAGGAGGAATATCCGAGACTAGAAGACGATGGTCAATTAAGTGGAGCTGTGTTGGGTCACTTTCTCGGCACAACGCGTCGTCAACCAGTCATAGCCAAGGGCCTTTTCACGCCACCTTACTTATTCGCGTCTATCTTCTCTATACTACATGATCTCTTTTCACCTCTTCGAAACGACCCTGCCACCTTCTTTATCCATGAAAATTTCCTGCGCCAACATGAACATGCTCCATCCCATCTTCTTTGCCACTCCTGTCCATTTCAGTGCCGACATGCCCTCCAGTTTCATAACCTCGTCATCTTCCGCGACAGCCGCCGCAAACTCGGCAATGTCCACGTTGAAGCTACTACCGTGACTCACCAATCTAACTCCCGAGCTCCTCTCAAATAGGCTTTCGGCGATTTCATTCACGATTTTGGAAAGAGGAACAACACCCAATGTGCCGCTCAATCCATCAAGCGCCGGCCGCTTGCCCATCTGCCGCGCCAGCGCCATGAGCTCATCCAAAGCCTGCACCGGCGCCGCTTCAGCTTGATCCGACTTGATCGGCTGGTGCACCACCACATCGACTCCTACTTGCGCCGCTGCCTTGTGCAGCACCTTCTCTGCCGCCCACTTCGAGCTGACGTAGCCATCGGAGCCGTCCACGGGTGGGTTCCCCGAACTGTACGCGACGACCTCGCCCGAGGACATGAAGTGAATCGGAACCTTACGTGGTGCGGCTATCTTGACTACTTCCTTGACCGAGTGCACGTTCGTCGCGCGCAGCTCGTAGTAGGAGTCCCAGAAAGAGCGGTTGGCGCCGGCGTGGAAGATGACGTCCACCTCCTCACTCAGCATCTTGAAATTCGCTTCGTCAAGTCCTAGTAGCGGCTGTGCTAGGTCTCCGGCGAGGATCGTGACTTTGTCGGATTTGGTGGCGACACGGCCTTCGACCGGCGCGCGCACAGCGACGGCGTAGATTTTGGCGACGCGATCATCTGCCGCCAGATTGGCCAGCATATTTCGTCCCAAGACGCCAGTCACGCCCGTGAGCATGGCGACGACGCCCTTGTCCTTGGTTACCACAGTATTGGTGCTCGTGGGCAACTCCGGCAAGGCCGTCTCATTTTCCCAGTCGATGGCACCGGCACCTGCGGCTTCCTCCACTACCCGCGCCATCTTGCCCAATGTATCGTTTTCCATGAGGTCGATCAGCCTGAGACTGGCATGCAGGTTCTTGCGGATCATGGCCTGAAGCTTGACGAGCATGAGCGAATTGCCGCCGGAAAGGAAGAAAGGCGAGCCGGCGTCGAGGCTCTGCAGCCCGGGTATCAATTCGCCCCAAAGGCCTGCCAGCTGTGCTTCAATTGGGGTAAGTGCACCCGTGTCGACTGCGACCTTCTTGATCTCTGGCACAGGCAAGCCCATGGCTTCTTTGCGATTGATCTTGAAATGCGCCGTCATGGGTAGGTCCTTCACTGGCACCATCACCGCCGGGATCATGTACTGCGGCAGAGGCAACGTCGTGCGCAGGCGGTCCAGGATGCTCTCGTCCGCGCCAGGAGCCAGAACGACATGCGCTGCAAGGAACTCTGAGTCCTGCTCCGCATCACCCCTCTTTGAGACCACCACGCTGGTTACCGCCCCGACCGCCGTCTGCAAAATGCAGCTCTCAATATCCTCAAGCTCCATGCGTACGCCGCGGAGCTTGATCTGAGAGTCACCTTCCAGTCTGCCATCACAGTACAGGACACCATCTCCTCCTAACCTACCCCTATCGCCAGTCCTGTACATGGTTCCGGGCTGCCAAGGGCAGGGGAGATACTTCTGGGCCGTCAACTCCTCATTGTTCAGGTATCCCATGGAGACGCCAACACCGCTGATGACGATCTCTCCAGGGCACCCCACAGGAACAGACTTCAGCTCGTCATCCACAACATACGCCGTATAGCCTGGCAACACCGTACCTGCCATGATCGGCTCCCCAGGCCGCATCTCCTCGTACGGCAAATCGCCCTTCGCGCACGCCATCGTGATCTCCGCCGGGCCGTAGCTGTTGGTCAGGCGCACCGGCAACCCGAGCTCCTGGAAGCCCTTGATCAGGCTGCCCGGCACCACTTCGCCACCCAGCACCGCACGGCGCCACCGCGTGCACTGAAGCAGATTCTCGCGCGCGTACCGTAGCCACATCAGGTACTCGCTCGGCGTGGTGGCGGTAAAGGTGATGCCCTCGTCCAACATGATACGCGTGATGGACAGCGGGTCGCCGCGCTGGTGTGCCGGCACAACGTACAGCGCGCCGCCGTGCACCAGCGCCACGAAGATTTGCTCGAGCGACTTGTCGAACGAGTACGCGCTCTGCTGCAGCACGTAGCCCGCGCTGCCCACTAGGTCGCTATGTGTCGAGTATCCTTCCAGCTGCTTGATGATGTTGGCGTGCACGTTTTGGATGCCCTTGGGCGTACCCGTTGAGCCGCTCGTGAAGAGCAGCGCAGCAGGACCGTCGGCCGTCGCGAGGTTGGGCATGGGAGCGTGAGTGTCACTGACGTGCGAGATGTTGATGTGCGCGCAGTTTGGTCCTACGTCGGGGACGTCGGCCCAGGTGTCGTCGTGGGCGAGGAGGGTCTTGGGTTGAGCATCGGCGACAATGGCTGCCAGACGCTGGACTGGCGTGCGGGTGTCCAGCGGCATGTAGACGGCGCCGGCACGGAAGATGGCGAGCAGCGAGCAGATCCAGTCTGTGGTTGGCTTCTGGAACACGCCGACGCGGTCGCCCTTCGTTACGCCGGCCTCGATTAGGGCCGCGCAGATGGCGTTGACGCGGTCGTCCATTTGGGCGTAGGTGAGGACTCTGGTGCCGTCCTTGAGGGCCAGAGCTGAGGGATGCTTCGCGGCCATCTCGTCGATGCGGTGGGCGACGGTGGGTGCCCACTTGTAGTCGATGGTTTTGCCTTCTACTGTCAGCATCCTGTATAACTGTTGGAATCACCGACTTGCCTTTTCCGTCAGACAAAGCACGCTCGATGACCTCTCTCGGCCAGATTTCCGGGGTTCTCCAGTCAACCTCGGGGTTCTCTGCCAACTGTGCCAGCAGATGAACGTAGCTCTGCAGCAGCAGGCGCGCACTCGCCTCGGAGTACAACGCCTCCTGAAGTCGGATCTCCAACCTCGCGTCTCCAGCAGCGTTTTCGATGATATCCAACGAGACGTCATAGCCCGTTTTGGCCAAGTGCCAGTCCTCTCCGGCGGCCTTCAATCCCATGTACCTCTGGCGCTCTTGCACGCCTTGACGGTAGTCAACAAAGACCTGGAAGAGTGGGGTGTAGGCGGACGACCGCGGAATTTCCAGCTTCTCGAGCAGGATGTCAAAGGGGAGCCTCGAGTGGGCCAGGCCGCCGTACGCCTTGTTGCGGGCCTGCTGTACCGCCTCGGCGAAGCTGGTCGCGTCGCCCCTGGCGAAGTGCAGCGGGAGCAGATTGAGGAAGAAGCCTAGCGTGCCCGCGAACTTGGCATCGGTGCGGTTGGCGTCGGCCACGCCGAGGAAGAACTCGTTGCAGTCATCGGCGATGAGGCGGAAGATCAGCAGCTGCAGCGCAGCCAGATAAAGGTGGAAGGTCGTCGACTTGAGACGGCGCGCAGCGGCCTTGATCTTGCCGGTGAGCGCTGCATCGATACGCACATCCACCCGGTGTGTGCCGTACTTGTCGAGCGGCATACGCGAGTTGACCTTTGCAAACGGCAGCAGGGGCAGCGGCTTCGGGTTCTTGGGGATGATGCCCCGGTAGTAGTCCAGGTCAGCGTCCATCTGGCCCGTTTCCCATGCCTCGCGCTGGAGTCTCGCGAAGGCGCGGTACTGCGACGGCGGCGGCAGGGCGGGCAGCGTCCGCCCCTTGTACGCCTTCTCGAGGTCGGCGTAGAAGATCTGGAAGCTGATGCCGTCCATGGCGATGTGGTGGCAGCCGACGATGAGGAAGTGAACCGTGTCCTTCAGCGACAGCAGCGATACCCTCATGCCCTCCCACGCGCCCAAGTCCCACACGTGGTTTCGCAGCTCGTTCAGTTCCCTCCGCGCCTCGCTCTCATCCCGGATCTGCCTCCACTTGAACGGCACGGCCGACGAGGGGATCACGCCCTGCATGGGAAGCTCGCCGTACTCCCCGCGCGCGAAGTAGCGCGTACGCAGCGCCTCGTGCCGCAGTGCGACCTGCTGCACCGCGCGCTCCACATCCTTGACGCGCACCCGTCCTTCCAGGCGCACGGAAATGGCGATGTTGAATGTTGTTCGATCCTTGATGGCCTGGTCCAGGAACCAGAACCGCGACTGCCCGAAGGACATGCGCTCCGCCGTCTCCATCTTGACCAGTGCGGCGCGTGTCTTGGCCTCGTCGTCCAGCTTCTTCGCCGCCCGCTGTTTGCTGCGGTCCGCCGCGCGCGCAGCGTCCGAGGCTGCTGCTGCTGCGGCGAGCTGGTCGGCCCGCGCTTTCGCCTCTGCGGCCGCCTTCTCCGCTCGCTCCTTCTGGGCCACATCCTCCGCCGCGGGCTTCTTGACAGCCGCAGCAGCAGTCACTTTCACCGCGGGTCGCTCCAGCGCGAGGTGCGAGAGCCTGACGTCGTGCAGGAAGCCCGCTGTGGCGTCTTTGTCGGCGTAGGTGGGCAAAATACCGGCGACGAGCTCGTGGCTGAGTGAAGATGTGGTAGTGGTGGGCGAGGAGGGAGAGGAGGAGGGACGCCCCCGCACGATGGCTTCAGCGAAGAGGGCGTGCAGGTCGCTTTCGCTCAGGTTGCGGAAGCCCTGGGCGGCGAAGGAGGCGGCGCGCTCGGCGCAGCCGATGCCGACGAGCGAACTGATGCCCAAGATCGACGCGGCGAGGCCGCGCTTATTACGGCGATTAAGGGCGAGGGATTCCATGAAGGAGTTTGCTGGTATCGTCAGTGACTGGTAATTCTCTTCCGATCCGTCTTTGTCCATTATTTGATGTGAAGGGGAGGGCCTGGCTTGAAACCTGCTTACCGCCGATATAGTGGCTCTGACCGGTCTTTCCAACCACCCCGTCGATGGAGGAGAAGAGGATGAAGAAGTCGAGTGGCTCGTTCGCAAAGAGCTCGTCCAAATGCATGGCGCCTAGAATCTTTGGTCGTAGGACGGTCATCAGGTCCTCGTAGTCCATGTTCTCGAAGAGACTATCAATCAAGACCGCGGCACCGTGAGCTACCCCAGCAATCGGAGGCATGGTGCGGATGATCTTGTTGTACGTCGAATGTAGAGACTCGCTGTTGGTTATGTCCCTGAGAAACCCGTCAGGATGACTGACCGTGCAAACAAGTGGGGATGGGTCTTACAGCGACATGGCCTTCACCGTAGCCCCGTATTCCTCGTCCAGGTCATCTACCCACTGCTCGTCGACCTTTGGATTCCTGCTCGCCAGCACCACGTTCTTCGCGCCGTGCTGCACCAACCACTGCGCGATCGACTGCCCAACGGCGCCCGCCAGCCCAATCAGCAGGTACGTCGCATCAGCCCTGAACAGCCCGTCCCCGGCATCAACCGGCACCACCGTCGCCGACACCGCATCAGCCTGCCAATCTACGACGTGCAGCTCGCGCGCCACGCACCCCGGGACCTTGGCTAACGGCATTAACCTGTCCTGAAGATCTGTGGCAGCAGCGAAACTCGACGCCTTCGCCTTCGCCCACCCGGACGCCAGCACCTTCCCGACGGTCTCGACGTTGGCGCGACCGGCGCGCGGCTGCGCGCTATTGCTGAGGAGGAAGGACGAGCCGCCCCGCGTCGTCAGCACGGCGCCGGGCGGCAGCAGCGCCGCCATGTCGGACACCAGCGCGGCTTCTTTACTACCGTCGCCGCTGCTGCTGCGGTTGGAGAGGTCGACGAATGTGGTGATTCTTTTGGGCAGGAGCTTCTTGAGGTGCCGTCGTGGGGCTTGGGGGTTGATCGTCAGCCAGGATGCGCCGCTCGTTGGTCTCTTGTTGCTGGTGGTGGTGGTGAAGTACACGCGCGTCGTCGACGACCGCGTCTTGCCGCCACTGCCTCGTGCTGCCACGGCCTGCTTGGCAAGCGCCGCTGCAATGATGGGATCAGGGTCGTGCGCAAGGAGCGTGCCGTTCGGGGGGAGCGCGGCGAGCAGCGGCTCGGCAAGGAGGTTTGCGGCGAGGGTCAGCAGGGCGGCCGGGATCGAGGGGCCCTTGGGGGAGGCGGTGAAGGGAATGGTCCAGGAGAGGGGCACGGTGACGACGGAGGCGGAGGTCGGGGAGATGGCGAGGTAGGTGTCGTTCGTGAGGCGGTCGGTCCCGTGGAAGAGGAAGTAGTGGCCCGCCAAAGCGATCTTCACGGCCTGCAGCAGGGAGTGCGTGACGTGCAGGGTGATGGTGTCTGGGGAGGCGGACGTGGGGAGCGATTTCAGCGGGGATGGCAGGACGAGGTTGTAGGAGTTGGTGCTGACGCCGACGAGCTCGATGGGCTGGATGGAGGGGGACGCCTGGTGCGTGATCTGGCGCTTGGTCGAGTTGTAACGGTCATTGATGTCCGCGACAGATCGCAGGCGCGGGATCAGCAGCTTTCCGTCTTCGACGTGAAGCTCAGGCTCGTGACTCCAGAGGAGATCTTCCGGGAGTAACTCTTTGCTCCATTTGCTCAGAGCTACGTGCTGGAGGAGTGTTTCGGCGAAGAGCTGAGGACTGAAGTCGGAGTCGAGTACGTCGACGTCGAGGGCTTGGAAGTTGACCGTTGGGTACTCTTTGCGGAGTGCTCGCGCCATGCCAACCATGACTCTGGAAAAGGGAGATTCGTCGCGGCTGTTTTTGGTGACCCAGAGGATATCTCGTGCGGTTCGAAAGATCTCTTTGAGCGCATCCATACGATCGGCCTGCCCTTCTTCAAAAAGCTCCTGCATCACCGGGACGTCCAACTCTCCCAGGTTGAGAACTACAGATCTGACTTCAGCGCTGCCATCACCAAATGCCTCGATGGACTCGACGCGCGTGATGGAGCTGAAATGGTCGCTCAAAAGCTCAGTGATGCGTTCTGCGATGTGGGCGACTTCCTCATCTCTGCCACCAACGATTACAAGATCGTCTGATATGATGCCTTCTGGTCGAGGTGCGGCCAAAGGTGCACGCAGGTAGCTCACGCGCCCATCAACAGCCTGCGTAGCCAGCACGGTAAAGGGATGAAGCGCATCAAAATTCGGCGCAAACGTGTCCACGCCCGACCATCCCGTCCTCCGGTAGATCTTATCCCACTCCTCGACTGGCACTGTGGGGCCCCACGGGCGTCCACTCTCAGCGCCAACCCACCGTTCTGGCAGGCCCGCCATGGCAAGGCCGTGCCTTAGACACGGGAAGGACGTCACCGTCTCCGTGTTCACGAGCCAGCCACCCGGCCGCACCAGCTTGCGGACGTTCCTCATAACATTGTCCAAGTGGGCACTACTGTGTAGGACATTGGAAGCGAAGACGAAGTCGTACGCGCCCTCTTGGAATCCTTGCTCTACGACGTCCCTCTCTATGTCCAGCGTCTTAAAGACGAATCTGTCGTCGTTGGATCGTCGCTCGGCGGGTTCAAAGAAGTCAGCTGAGACGTTGGTAAAGGTGTAGCTGGCGAAGCCCTCGCCGAGCAGGTCTATGATGCCGCACGTCGAGCCGCTGGTGCTACCGCCGACCTCGATGATACGCGCACGGGGGTAGCGGTGCGTCAGCTGCAGCGCCATGCGGGCCGCCCAACCGTTGGCGATGTGCAAGCCGAGGCCCTCCTTGTAGAAGGCGTCCAGCATGCCGTCCTTAACCATTTGGTCGACGATGTTGCCGCCGCTGGTAATGACGGCCGGTAGGCTCCGACCTACGGTTCGGATGAGGCTGATATCGGCGCGGGAGCCGTGCGGCCTGATTAGGGCCTCGACCTGGTCCTCGGTGTCCTGCAGCGCGGAGGACGGGACATGTGGATGCTCCCCCTTGGCCACCTGTTCGTGCACGAAGCGGCACCACGCGAGTATGCGGCGGTAGTGTTCGGGCGTACTCGCCTCCTCCGCCGCCGTCACGGCCGCTAGGACATGCCGGATCCAGTAGAAGGCGAAGCGCTCCGAGTCTAGCGCTACGCGGGTATCGAGGTCGCTAGCGCCCGTCTTGCCCGCCTCGCCGCCTTGCGGCTGCGCCGGGTTGTAGACGAAGTTCGAGAAGAGGTGGCAGTCGTCAGCCGGTGAGGCATGCGAGATGGGCACCAGCTCAACGCCTTCGATCGCAAGGAGCACGTCGTTGCGTCCGTTCGCGTCGAAGACCTCGACGTCCCCGGACACCGCCCCGCGCGTGCTTGTGACGACCGTCTGCCATGGCCAGACGAACGTTTCTCCTTGCGGGCCTTGAGAGGCGGTGGTGGCGGCGGCAACAGCAGCAGTGAGTCCCGGGTTGAGCGTGAGCCGCTTGATGCGCGTCGGCACGTGAGGCGTCCAGAGCCGTCCGTCGCCGGGCGAGCTGTACGCCACGAGGATGGTCTGGAAGCAGCTCTCCAGCAGGGTTGGGTGGATCAGCATCCGGTCTGCCCAGTCGGAATCCGCGCTGGTGCGGCGCACCTCGGTCATCTGGCCGATGGCGTGGTCGACGCGGCGCCGGATCGAGCTGATGGCCGTGAAGGGCGCCGAGTAGTGGTAGCCCAGCGCCGCAAGGCTGCTATAGAAGCGGCCCACATTCACATCGACCATGTTGAACTCAGACAGCTTGGTCGTGGAAAGGAGCGCCGCCTTTTGCTCGCCTAAGTGGAGCACGATCTTTCCCTGCGCATTGAGGTTCATGGTCCTCTCGCCCTGTGGACAAGACGAGATCTCAAAGGTGGCGCCGAGCCGGTCAGCAGGTGCATCGTCGACGAACCTCAATGTGACAAGCATCTCTTGAGCGGCCGACTCGCTGAGGAACGAGATGGCGTGGCTGATGACAAAGTCGGTCACTTCGATCAGCTGGACCGACCTTTCGGTAACGCATAGCAGTGCTTCGATGGCCGCGCAGATGTATCCGGCTGCCGCAAAGTCGGTTTGTCCTCGCAGCTTGTGACCGGACAGCCAGGGAAGCTTGTTCTGGTGCAGGGTGTTCCTCCACTGCACTTGCCGGCCGGTGCTGGCTTCGGTAGACCGGATTCCCAGGATCGGATGAGGACCATGCTGGCGGTGGCGGTCGGATACTCGTGACTCGAACCAGTAGGTTCGGTCATGGTCCCATGGGTATGATGGAAGATTGATTGCTAGCTTCTTCGGAGCTGAAACCCCTGAAACGAGCTTATCATAACTGTCGAAGTCAATGGCGGATGGGCCAAAGTGCTCCCACAGAGACCCGAGGGCTGATGAAAGCGAGTTGATGTCGCAGTCACCAGGGCTCAGGAGGCCGATTGACTGAGGAGCAAGAGAGCCCTCTGGGAAAGCTTCTTCAGTGTTATTCAACCATGAGCCCTTCAAGACGGCATGTGGCCCCACTTCAACGACTACATCGAACGGCCCGGCATCTTGAACAGCAGCAGTGGCAGCCTGGGAGAAATTTACGGGGTTCCTCATGTTGTCGATCCAGTACTGGCTGTTCATGGTCTCCTTAGTCATCTTCGAGCCTGGATTCACTGAAGAGTACCACGTCGTAGGTCCGGAATCGAGGTCGGCGTCCGTGAGCTTGAGTTTTCTTGCCAATTCCGACTCGTCCCTGGGCACGTCCTCCGTTTCATTGATGGCGCCAGAAAGGGCAGTGCTACCGTTGGCGCTCTTCTCCCTGGAAGGCCCCTTCGCGAGCTTCGCGTATAAGCTTCTGTAGTACGCAATCCGTATCGCGTCATAGGCGCTGACGAGCCCGACCGCATATGCTGCTCCAATTTCTCCGGCCGAATGACCCACAACAGCGCGGAACTGCACCCCGGCGGCTTTAATCAAGTCCACGAGGATGACCTGAACCGCTGTGCACAGCGGTTGAGAAACCGCCGCTTCGGGGTCCCGAGAAGTCTGCTTCTTTTCGAATTCATCCATGATGAACCAGGTCGGTCTATCAGCTTCCGGGAGCGCTTGGAGCGATTCGTCCATCCTCGCAACCACTTCACGGACGTGCGGAGATGCTCGAAAGAGCTCGCGGCCCATTGATGGCCATTGAGCGCCTTGGCCGGTGAAGACGCCGAGGATGCTTGGTTCCTGCTTCTCAGCACGGGTCGACTGGCAACCGAGCTTGTCGCCCTTAGAAATTGCAGTCTCGATGGAGCTTAAAATCTCGTCTTTCGTTTTTCCCGAGATCGAGAGCCTGAATGGGAGGACGGAACGCCTGTATTGAAGAGTCCAAGCGTGATCGCGGAGATTTGAATCTTGGGATCTCAAGTACTCGGAGTAGGAGCTGAGCATTGCTCGAAGGCTCTTCTGCGAATTTGCAGAGAAGGTGAGAGGCGTGAACAAAGCTGCTGGAGCGGGCTCCGCATCTGTATCAGGCCTGGACTTTCCATGGATTTCCGGATCATATCTCTCGAGGATCGCGTGTGCATTAGCGCCTCCTGCAGAAGAAAATCAGCAAAGTGCTCCGAATTGCGCTCAAGATACTCAGGCCTGTGAAGGACGCACCAAACCCAAAACTGTTCACGGAGGCCCGGAACGGTTGACCATTTTGTGGCTGCGGCCAAGGCTGCGCAGACGTAGGAATCTCCAGGTTTGTGTAGAATGGAGCAACCTTCTGAGACAGATTAGAGAAGTGCATATTAGGGGGTATTATTTGATTCTGCAGAGCCAGTGATGTTCCAATCAGACTAGCAAGACCTGCGGTACCCTCAGTATGGCCGATGACCGTTTTGATAGAGCCAACGAACAGTTTATCCGATTGCTCGCCAGGCTCGAAAAAGGCCCTGCTTATTGCTTCCGCCTCCTGTGGATCTCCTGCTTGCGTACCCGTACCATTGGCGTGGAGGAATTGAGGACGATCCTTTAATGGATCAAGACCAGCCTTCATATAAGTCTCCCGGATCAGCTGAGTCTGGGCGATGTTCAAAGGTATGGTCATTCCGGCCGTCTTGCCATCCTGGTTGACTCCTGTCTCGCGGATCACACACTCAATATGGTCTCCGTCTGCCAAAGCGTCGCTCAGTGCTTTTAGGACTACCACTGCAATGCCCTCACCCCTGGCATAGCCATTGGCATCTTCGTCCCACATCTTTGACCGACCATCCGGAGCAATCGCTTTCCACTTGCTTTCAGCAGTATACATCGCTGAATATCGTCAGTCGCGAACTGCTCAAAAGATCGGCTTTGCGTACCTGAGCTCAGAATGAGATTGGAGCCGCATGCCACGGCAACTTTGCCTTCTCCACTTCGTAGAAAGCGCACCGCTTCGTGCACGGCCACTAAGGAAGAGGAACACGCGGTATCTATCGTCATAGACGGACCATGCCAGTCGAAAAAGTAAGAGATACGATTCGAAATCATACTCCTGGCAATACCCGTTGCCGTGTATTGAGACAACGAATCCCAGTCTCGCATCACGATTTTAGACCAGTCATCACACATCTGGCCGACGTAGCACGCCGTGTTCGACCCCCGAAGGCTTTCCATGGAGATACCAGCTGCGCACAGTGACTCGTACACGCTTTCCATAAGTAACCTCTGCTGGGGATCGATGGCTTCGCACTCTTTCGTTGGTATGCCGAAGAATTGAGCATCGAAAAGTCTCGGATCCTCGTCCAGGAAATACGCCTTCATGGCGTTGCTCGCTCCGTGGTGAGCACTGTCCGGGTGGTGCCTGAATCGGTCTTCGAGTATTGACTTTCGTACATCTCGCGGCTCCTTCAGCAGCTCCCACAGCTTGCTTGGAGTCGCTGAGCCGCCGGGGAAGTGGCACGCCGTGCCGACGATAGCAACCGGCTCTCTGGGTGTCTGAGGCATCGTTTCAATTGAAGGCGACAAGCATGGAAAATGGTTTCAATGAGATTCAAAGAAAATGCCACTGAATTAAGGCTTCAGTAGTTGCGCGCACGCTTGCACAGGTACTCGGACATTTATTGTAGACCGTGGTACATGCATTCGGAGGCCTCCTGTCACAAGTCGGTAGGGCCGAACGCCCTCCACGGACGTAGATCGTTGTGTAGCCGAACTTCCGAGTCTACCGCTGCGCACCGAAGACTCTGAAACTAAGACTTCCCGTGCTTGTCCTTGAGATACCAAGCCTTTGCGTACTTGCCGGAAGGCTCTCTGTTCCTTATTTTGGTGAGTCAGGCTGCCCTTTAGTGTGACTACGGAGGATCCTCTTGAAAATGTGAGTATTCTATCGTCTGCTCCGCAACTCACCGAGGTCCAAAAAAGCTGTCGAGATCTCTTTGCTCATATCAGCTGTAAGTTAAGTCCACGGCTCCAAGGTAAATCCATTTCTGACATTTTGAACTGGTACATTGCCATAAGATTTCTCGTCGTGTAGATGCCATAGATGAACTCGGCTGAAAAAGCGCCCGCGAATCCATCCAAGACACGTTTGAATGCCAACCGTGTCTCTTGTTCTTTTGGCTCCTTACTTTCCGTAATCCTCTAGTATGCTGTTGGATATTAGACGTCGAAATTCTATTGACTGGCGGGCGCAGCGATGGGCCAGTGCCGATACACGAACGCGGTTAGACTACTCCACAAAGGTCGAAGTCTTCCCCACCAGTTAAGGTCACTCAGGGTCTCAAAGCCAACTAAGCTCAGTAGTTAACCTTATTGTCGTCCCCTGGGAAATTTCGCCGGATGGAATTAAAAGCGGGTTAGAGCAGCCTTGCTTCTCAATCCATCTCGGAAGAACCAGGCATTTCCCATACAGGGTAAAACGCTTATTTACTGCTTCCTCATTGTTAAGTACTCTCTTAATCACTTTCTCTCTTTACAACAATGACGTATCCTTGTCATCTCCTTGTCACGTCCGACTTCTCTTCGATAGTTGATGCAAAAATAACGAGACCTGAGTCTGCTGGTCTACATCCGTTCTATCTCTATCACAGACCCGACTAGTATGTGGTACGTGGCTGCCCTAAAAGACAACACATTCATAAACATCGTTGTTCGCTAATTGAATTGTTTATCTTTGTATGATGGTGCGTGGTGTTGGTCCAACACCTCTCTCACACCGAAATTCTCCGAACGACCGAACAACCGCGCAACTTCGCCAATCATCGGCCCTAAGCCATACAAAGCAATCCGGCACTTCCAATTAAGGGCGTCAGATCTTGAAAGTTAGCCTCTATATCATCTGATGTCAAAGCGCCTGCAACCGCTATCGGTTGGCCTTCAGAAACACACCCAAAACACACCCACGCTACCCAACGATATAAAAAAGAAAGGGCACAACAACCACCATGGCCCCCCTCGCTACCTCCACCGTCACCAAAGCCACTATCGCCGAAGGACCCTCCTCACTGACCAACCATCCGCACCCCATCTTCCCCAAGTACGCCGAGCTCAGCCCGGCCACATGGGAAGGCTGGGTCTTCGATGCCGTGGACCAGGACCCAGCGTCCAACGCTGCCATCGAGATCTCCTTCTTCCTTGATGCAACGGGACTTTTTCGTGGCCGCGAGCCGCTGCGCATCGCCTTCCACGCGCAGCTAGCCGGTGACGGCGGCGCCGAGAGCGCCGTGCACTTCGACGAGCATGCAGTCGAGAACGTCGTTGAGGACCGCGGGGACGCAATCGCGTCCACGTGGGCGAGCCAGCACGAGGGCAAGAGCTCGTCGTTCGAGGTCCGCGCCGATCTCAGTGCCGCGACCCTGACGTTCGACCTGCCCGAGGTCCGTGGCACGGTGGTGTTCAGGAATGCGGGCGGCGCGCCGACGGAGCGGCCCGAGGGGTTCGCGCCGTTCGCGCCGAAGATCGGGCACGCGCAGCTGGTTGTCTCGGCAGTGGTGGATGTCGCGCTCGAGTTCGCCGATGGGAAGAAGCTGAGGTTTTCCGGCCGGGGCGGAATCGACCGGTGCACGATGGAGGCGCCGATGCCCTTTCTGCTGGAGGAGAACACGTACATTCGCGGCCACGCGGGGCCGTGGACCTTCGCGTTGCTGCGGAGTGTCACCAAGCTCGAGCCGGATGTGACGAGGAATGAGTGCATCGGGGGCACTTTGACGATGAATGGTGAAATGGTGTTCGTTGGAGATACCAGCCGTATTTCGCTGACGGATGACTACATCTGCTTGCGGGCTGCCTACGGCGGCAAGGTGCGCGGCACTTTTGCTGATCGCTCGTCCGGGTTTGTGTTGGATTTTGTTTCTCCGAGCAGAGGGAAGCACTGGCACTTTGATATCCAGCATCAAGCTGTGTGGTGGAGCATTCCTCTTGGCCCTCCGCCGGTGAAATTTGGTAACAATGGCTTTACTAGCAGGGCGACCGGAGGAGAAGACAAAGGGGAGATTTATAGTGGCATGGCGGTTGTTGGACATCTGCAGATGCCACAGTTACCTAGCCCGAAGAAGTGAAAATATGTACAGTCCTCAGATCTTTCCTTTTGCCTGAGACATCACTGTCCGGAATGTGTAACCTGATCATTCGACCTTGCAACACACCCATTAGAACAATTGTGAACATGAGGGCGTCCACAAGGTCCGCAGAATAAAAATTAGATAATTGCATTGACGCATGCATATTGCGCCGTGGCAAGTAAAAAAGGGGCATATTCGACATCAAACGCTACATTTAAACATAGTCTCCTCTCATTGTCCCACATGATTGTGTAGAAGGATAGCCATAAACATTTTGAGCGTGTGAACAAACGATGATACTGGATATATGGAACAGAGTTTTTAAAACGAAGATGGGTCAGATGACTGAATGGGCGCCTTTTGTTAATATGCCATTTCAGATATCAGTGCGCTTACGTTGCTTTTGTTTATTTGCCGGCTAAGGGATATACTTCCCATTAAAAAAAAGTTGATAGAAAGAAAAAGAAACAAGAATTCGCTTTGGGAAAGGGTCAGGCGTCAATGTGACTTGCTAACTCAATCTGTGAACCTCTTCAGTATCCTTGTCCTTGCTCAGAAGTCATAGTAGAAACTCTCTTTCAGTGAAAGCCACGCACCACTATCAGTCAGCCTATCGGTATCCTATCTCCTGCAAGCTTCACCGACTTCTTCACAATGCTCCTTGCCATCTGCATATATGGACTGAAAGGGGCCTTCTTTACTCTAACACTAAGAGATTGTACGCCAAGTGACCTGCAGATTTATCCTAGAACGGCTTCCCATCACAGACCTGTTCCAAACATTCATTTCTACCAAATAGATCCATGTTACGCGATAGAGGCGGCCTACGGCGCGAACAGAGTCTATTCGATAAAATATACACGCTAAGCAGCAGCAGCCAACCATATGAAAGAGATGTGGTGTAGGGAGAGGAGATCATCATCCGAAGGTTGGGGCGATCGCTATCAACACCACGACCGCCACCGCTACGACCACCACCACGCCCTCGTGGGACAGTCGAGCTTTCCGCGAAGAAATTCACTTCGGCGCGCAGCATCCTTCGTCTGCATGAACGCATTCGCATGGAGACCGCTAAGGAACCCGCAGCCTCCCGTCGCCGCAGATCGAGTTTGTACGAGAGCATATTCTCCCTGTCCCGCGTCTTCATTCCAGAGTCGCCGGGTGATGGTCGAGCATCGCAGCATGAGTTTTCTCTGCCTCTCACGCCGTACAGGAGGAAATTGATACTGAATCATAACGGGGGAGAGCGGGAATTCAATCATCGAAAATATCACTTAAAGAACATTGAACGGTGTCTTCAGTTCAAAGCCACTTGTGACAGACCTAACGGAGAAGTCACGTCGGCTTTACAGACACAAGCTCTGACGAGCTGCATCGTTCCTACATTTATCAAATTTCTGAGGGCAAAAGTTTTTTTTTTTACTTTTTCCAGTTCGAGAAGTTAACAAATTAATTACCTTATTACGAGAACCCAGGTTTCCTTAGTGCGCTCTCTCGTTCCTTAACTCTTCTGGAGCATTCCTCAAATTCTAATTCGAGATCCATCCTTGCCCTATCCACAAATGGCACACGGTACTTACCACACACCCAACCACTCAGGCTTATGTTAACGTGCCGAACATCAGAATTCTCACATCGTAAACTTTATGCAACCTGAGGATAGAGATAACGGTGAAGGCACTCATGATACCATGACGGATCTCCCTCCGAAATAATTGCTCTCGTTGCAGGGACTGCGTCCAAGATACGCCAACAATGAAAACACAGAGCATAATATAGAACAAGATGAAAGACGTCGCAGTTCTAACCCAATGATTGTAATGCAGTAGATTAGTCAGGTGTCGATGAATCAGACTCTGATGCGGAGAGGTAAAACACGTACATTGTCGATGGCCTTCACATCGTAATAAAATTTGTTATGGTCATGTGCTGGTGCTATCGGAGATTCGACAGCTTTATCGTCGGCTTAGCTCTTCTTTCAGGAAGCCGAGTAGAAATTCTTATAGATCTCTGGAATAATACATCCTTTTGCTGCTGAGCTCGTGTGGTTCCACATTAGGCAATACTTGAACCTTTTGGCTTTGTAAGTGGTGCACAGAATTATAAAGGACATCTAATATAATAAACAGATCTAATTAAAAACCCTTAGAAGCCCGAGTAAAGTTGTTTTTCGTCTTGATTCCAGCTCTTCTCATACCTCCTTCGAGCCAGCGGCTTGTAGGATAGCCAACCTGAGACCATTGCTCCCGAGCTCATTAAGTTTTCCTTCATCTGTAGTCCAGACAGCTTTTATGGAACTCATAGCTAAAATATTCCCCACCGCAGGCAATCTCTTTCGTTTTTTTCTCTCTCCCTGTTAAATTGCTCCTTTCTCAACGCATCTTGTGCCATTTTCAAATTCGGGAGTTCCTTGCTAAGCGTTTTCTTCAAGGTCGACCTCATGTTCCGCAACACCAGCTGATCCGTCTTGCTTAGTACTACTTAACGCGGCGTGGCTTTCTGTTCCAAAATAACTAGCGGCCGCGTATCCGTTCCCTCTAAGCCGTGCTCCGCATCCCACCAGCACAAACGCCCTCCACGGCTGCTTCCTCTTCCTTACTTATTTTACAACTTACCCTTCCTACTTTAGTCACTCTGTATACGGGGTCAGTGTTGATTTAGATGCTGATGGGTTGTAGTAAACATCAAACACGGACACTATCACTGCCGCTACTTGGACACTTCTTGCTCATAGTACGATTGCGAGTCACAAAAAAAAAACCATTACTTTACTCGCTGAAGTGGGACAGAACAGTCAATAGGCGTCGATTAACGGCAGGAAACGAGAAAATTGTTCTTGCGGAGGTGCGCGCCTTATGAGACTCTCAGGACGGGTCATCAGTTTCCATAATCGTCCGGGCGAAGATCTTCTGGCTACATGGCTTTCGTATAAAGATAGTATCCAATGCGTCAAATTCTGGCACTAAGGGATATATAGGTCAGGCAGAACTGGACTAGACTTAGTCTTTCACCGTCGTTGTTTTCTAGTGAGTATCTACGGCTTATCAGTAGCCTGCCAACAAACTATAAGACCAGAAACCGTTCGTACTGCGGCAATATCATTTCTGGGGTTTCAAAGCCACGTGACTTATAAATCAATGAGCTGATTCACCTAAGGATCTGAGAGGCTCTTGGAGGAAGATTGAGATCGAAACGATGATCATTGAAGCTGCTACTGCATCTTCTGCGTCTATGCAGGTAAATGGATGAAGTCATTCTAGTGGTGCGGGGCTGATCGACAAAAACATAGCGCCGCTGCTTCCCCGCGCCAAACACCCGGCCGCAAGGGATCAAAACACGAAAACGAGCTTCTCGCCGCTGATCTTCCCTTCCTTAACCTCTTTCAAGCCCGCCAGCACGTCCTCCCACCCGGCACCCTCCTTCACCCTCAGCGGGTGGGGCCGCATTTTCCCGCTCTCCAGCAAGGCCTGCAGTTCGCCGGCCCACCTCCCGCCGAAGCTCCGTGCCTCCTCGGAGCCGGGCCGAGCGTACGGCGCCGGCCAGGCGATTTCCTTGCCCAGCATAGTGATGCCGAGGGTCCAGTTTGCCTTGACCGTCTTGCGCGTGGCGGCCGTGGCTTCCCAGTAGGGGTCGAGGGCGGTGTAGCACCCCCCGGCGCGGCCGATGGCGCCGTAGCAGATGGCGATGCTGTCCTTGGTCGTGATGCAGTCGAGCGTGTACTTGAGGTTATTCTTGGTCGCCGCTTTGATGTCGTCAGCGCACGTCGGCGAACGGTAGTCGTACGCCTCCTCGGCGCCGTACGACTTGACGAGCTCGAAGTTGCGCGGCGAGCACGTCGTGATGGGCCGCAGGCCTGCGAGCTTGAGCAGCTGGATCGCCGCCGTGCCGACGGAGCTGCTGCCGCCGTAGACGAGCACCGTGATGGGCTTCGCGCCGGTGTAGGGTTTCGAGGGAGTGACACCCAGATCCGGCAACAGGTTCTGGAAGATGGCCTGGCCGATGGTGAACCATACGGTCGACAGCGAGGTGCCGACCGACCAGGGCACGCTCTCCGGCAGCGTCAGCGTGATGTCGGCGGGGGCGGAGACGTAGGTAGCGAAGGAGCCCGACGACGGATCGTTCGGGTCGGAGCACATGACAGCGCCCGTGACGCGGTCGCCGACCTTCACCGGCCGACGTAGTTCGGACCCCACGGCCACCACCGTCCCCGCGAAGTCGCAGCCGCCGATGCCCCCCGGCTTCGCGAATCCCGACTCCATCTTTGTGTCGACCGGGTTGATCGACACTGCTGCTGTCTTCACAATGATCATGTCTGGCTTGAGTTCTGAAACCGGCGCTTCGTGGGAAATGCCCAGGGTGCCGTCCTCCTGGAACGTGAGGGCGGTCTGTTTTGTGGGGAGGCCTGCCATGGTGTCGCGTGTAGGAAGTTCCGAAAATGGAAAACTGCAAGGTAGGAGATTAAGAGCGTTCTGATGGGCTACCTCGCGGAGCTATGGGGCTCAGCCCGTAAATTTTCACGCGCCTCTTGTAGGCGGTGGTGTGAAGCAGGCCTCATCGACACGCGCGCGGCTTCGCCGCCGAAAAACACCGAAACCGCCATCACCGAATCAGGAGATACAGAAGCATTAGCTTTATATGCAACAACACAGATTCGTGAGAATTGGGCCTCCTTTTCGGGCTTTTCGCTGATACAGTTCGACGTTCTCTGTATGGCGGCCAATATGGAGGTCGCGGATAGTCCATCCACGCCTGGGCGTTATACTCAGGACGCCTCGATTCTGACAGGTCTGTCAAAGACTCGGATATTCTTCTCCCTGGTACTGGCCCTGCTGATTGTGCCGAGAATTTTGAAGGTTAGAGGATCTTTCACACCCCAGAGCGGCGCTCCATTGATCAGGACATAGATTATCTCAAGACTCATTTCTCCTGTCTCGCGGATCCCTGGTCCACTTATCAACAAAATCTCGTCTATACCGTTGATGAGAGCAAGTGCCAAGGGCAAGACGTAAGCATTGTTCTGGAAATCATCTGCAGCAAACTCTGAAGACGTCTCTCCATAGTCATGAGCTCAGTGCGCAATTACACAAAAAGTACGGCCCCATCGTCGTTCTCTCTCCGCGCATGATTTCTGTCTCCGACAAGCATGAAGTCAAGCGCATCATCCATACCGAGGACTGGCCCAAGTCTGAGCTCGTCTACGGCAACTTTCGCCAGAACCCGGCCCGGCCGACCCTGATCGCCTTCACGGACAAAAAGGCCTACTCCGAGCGCAAGCGCCTCATCTCGGGCTGGTTCGGCATGCGCTACATCCGCAGCCTGCAGCCGCTCATGCAGCAGTGCATCGACGAGTCCATCAAGGCCGTCGAAAGCGCGTGCGACGCGAGCGGCACCGGCCAGGTTGACATGCAAAGCCTCTGCACCGGCACCGCCGTCGACATCATCGGCACCACCATCTTCGGCCAGAGCTTCGACGTCGTCAAGAACGGCTCGCACCCGCTGCTCGACTTCCTGCGCAAGATGCTCAAGGCCAGCAGCTTGCTGCTCTTTATGCCGTGGATCCGCAGCATCCCCTTCCGCCCGACCCGGCCGGCCTACATCGACCGCTTCACCATTGACATCATGGAAAGCCGCCGACGCACTGCCAAGACGTCGCCGCGCCAGGACCTGCTGCAGAAGCTCGTCGAGCAGCTGGACGACACAGCCGGGAGTGCGTTCACGCCGTTCGATGTCCAGGGCGAGATCACCATCATGCTGGTCGCCGGCACCGAGACGACGGCCAACTCGGAGCTTTTCACGCTGCTCATGCTGGTCAAGCACCCGGACAAGCTGCGCAAGGTTTACGCCGAGGTCGACGCTTGGTACCCGCCCGGCGACTTTTCGAAGCCGGTGGACTGCGAGTACTCGCTCCAGGGCATGACGTACCTGCAGGCGTGCGAGGACGAGGCCATGCGTCTGGTGCCCGCTCAGGCGACGGGTAGCCCCCGCGAGAGCAGGAAGGATGAGGTCGTGCTGGGGTATCGCGTGCCCGCCGGCACGACGGTGTTTCCGACGACGCAGGGCGTGCATCATGACGAGAGCGTTTGGCCGAACGCGACGGAGTACATTCCAGAGCGCTGGCTCGAGATCTACGAGAAGGGGAAGGTTAACGACCAGTACTTCTGGCCCTTCTCAGCAGGCAGTAGGGTGTGTATTGGGAAGCATTTCGCCTTGCAAGAAATGCATCTCATGCTGGTCAGTCTGTTGAGGAGGTTCGAGTTTGAGTACGTGCCGGGACAGCATGAGAGTACGGTGTTCAGGGTGGCTCAACATATGGAGGCGCCGAAGTATGTTATGAAAGTTAGGAGAAGGAAACTGTGAGGCGTTGCTGGCTATGCACTGGGTATTCATCACATGTGCCTCGGTGACCGATATACTATCAGGCGCCCACAAGGTGCCGTTGCACTGCCACCCACCCCCACCAGGCAGAAAAGTCACCGACATCAAGTATATAAAGAGCGTCTCCGGCATCATAGAATCACTCAGCGATTGTCATCGATCAGTCTTCGACAGAACATTTACTTCCAGACAACTGCTTCAGCTCTGCATACCATGATCATTCGGCAGAGAAAGCCGAAAGTCGCCGAGGTCTTCTCACCGAAAGCCAACACCAGTGGTCACGAAGGGATGTATAGAACAGAGATCGCTCATGCCTACTCGTCATGGCTGCCAAGGCTATTCGTACATTACTGGTATCGTAAAAGTTTATACATGTCGACGCTTGATAGAAATATTCGAACAAAGGAAATGGAATGCCCGAAAGAGGGACTCAGTGTGTCAGTGTGAATGGATAGAATCAAACGCATCACCCTTCATCTACAACTCCAGACGTTGCCTAAGTGACCTCTTCACCCCATCAATGTTCTTCCTCAGCAGCTCCAACCCACCTCCACCGTGTCTCGTCCCGACCTGGGCTTCTTGCTTGAACACGGCCCGCGCAAGCTCCGACCCAATGATCTCCCCGGATGAAGGGCTCAGCATCCCGCTGGACCTGCAGACGCTATCGCCCACGCTCTCCGCTTCGCTGTCAGACGCAGAGCTGGTGGCGGTGGTCTTGTCCAGGTCACGCATCACACGCACGCACCGCAGGTCGTCGGGCAGGTCTAGCAGCTCCTCGCTGTGCTGCAGCGCGTCCAGCAGCAGCCGGACAGCCGTGTACGTCCGTAGCGAAACATCGTCTTCCGTGGGCGGCAGCTCGCCAAACTGCAGGTTGGGATCGATCCGTGGATCGACGCTGCAGCGTCGGCGGGCGGGCACCACGGAGCGGAGGTGCGCGTGCAGGTGGGCGAATAGGGCGCTGTAAATCCGGATCATGGAGACGTAGCAGTTCAAGATCAGCAGGGCCGTCGGCGTGTCCACGCCGCCGAGGGAAGAAGAAGAAGAGGCCGGCGCCCGCATGAGCGAGGTGGAGGTGGGAGTGGGTGCTGCGGAAGCGGGAGCACCGCCTAGCGCCGCGATCGAGTCCGGCGTGATGGGATGGCGATGACATGCTTGAGCTATCTCCGATCCGATGGTGGCGCTCACGCTTAGATCGGCCTGGTGTCCCCCTCGATGACCCACCCGCGGCGGCTGCGTGCAGCTCGGCCTGCGGATGTCATCCTCGCTCTCTGGTTCGTGTGGGTAAAGCTCCGGCTCGAGGATGGTGGAAAATTCTCCGGAGAGGCATAGAATCTCTCCGATTGGGTAGGTGCTCAGCCAGTGTTGGGCCCCGTCGCGGGACGGGCCGCTGTCCGCGTGGCCGGAGTGTTCGTTTATAAGCATGAGGTGCCGCTGGAACTCTACTGCCAGAGACGAGAGCTTCTTCGTGCAGTCTTCATCCTGACGTTTCGGACTGCCGGCCGATGACATTGGAACGTCCTCGTCGCCCTTGCCGCTCTGCCCAACCAACAGCGGCTCCACCGAGCTGGTACAGTCTGGTAAACCCCCAAAATGATCCATATCAAACTGAAAGTTGAACGGAGTGTGGGGTATGGTCGGGCTAAAAGAGGTTTGTGCCAGCGGAGAGCAGTTCATGAAAGTGCTGCCCCTGCCCATCACGGCAGAGAAGTCAGCCGGAGACACGCCCGAGCCGGTGGCGTACAGCGCGTCAAAGGACCCGATAGGGCCCCATGGTGAGTGCCACCGGTTGGAGCCCGAATCATCCTGCTGGTCTGGCTGCTGCTGCTGCTGCTGCTGCTGCAGATTCTCCGGTGCCGTAGGAGGAGGTGACGCGGGCGCACTGGGCGACCGAGAGCCGACCCGCTTCCCTGACTTCTGGACTGCTTTCCCCTGCGCCGAGCCTCCGTCCCGCGTGTTTCTGCCAGTGCGAGCCCGAGGGCTGAAGGTGCATTGGGCTTTCGCGCGGGTGCAGCGCTGGCAGGCGCCGGTGGCCGAGGACGGGTTTTGTGGACACTTCAGCTTGTGAGAGCGGCAACGATCGCACGCCAGCCGGAAGGACCGGTACTTGTCGCTTTCTTCGGCCATGGTGAAGTCCCCACGCGGAGAGGGATTGGGGACACGAGGAGTAAAAATAAAACTGGAGGTCAGGAAGAGGGTCCCGCTGAGAGCCTGAGACTGCACGCCGAGATCCATCACATCGGGAGACAGCTTATGTAGATAGGGTCTCCACTGCGGAGCGCACTCCCCCATCGCGTGGTGGATGCGTGTCAGGATACGAGCCGCGAGCTCGGAAACTTCGGTGGCAGCGTTGCGGCTCCAGCGGCGTGACTCGTGCTGCAAGAGTGCCAAGGCTGACAAGGGGCGCTAAAAGGCGTAAAGTGGAGGTGGTTTATTGCTTGCGCTGAGTCAAGCCCGCTTCGCCTTGCTTATCGCTTTCATAAGCAATTGGCCAATGGGGTCCAGCCTCTTAGCAGCGTTTCCGCCGCCCGCACCGACCCGTGTCGAAGACAAGGAGCCGCCGTGTTGTGGGGGCAGGGGAACGGGCCGGATCGTGCTGGGTCAGACAAATTTGCCGAGCTTGGCTTGGCCCTTACACCGCCAACCTGGTCTCGCTGTAGGCCTGACTAGAGAGCATTGGCCAATAGGAGCGGCGGAAAGCGTATCACGTTGTCCGGGTTGCATCGAGGAGCATCTTCGGTAAGTTTTTGCCTGCATGAACCAGATAACGTGCCTAGTCTGCACACGCCACGCGCGTGAGCGAACAGCCCACCTCCCCGCCAGACCCTCTGCAACGGCAGGATCCGTGCCACTGAGCATGGCAATGCACGTGTGCTAAGCGACATTTACCGGGTCGGACGCCCAGGGCGCGGAGAGCTGCGTCTCCGCTTCCGGTCTCCGCTTCCGCCTTACCGGGCCCCCGGGGCCGACCAGACAAGATCCGGCCCGGTGGGGTTCGCCCAGGACCTCCTACGTACGGCCGGCTGCCTCCTCAGCCGCAGCCTTGGCCTTTAAGGCCTTGAGCTCCATCAGCGTGCTCAGCTCGGGCATCTGGATCTGCCCAACGTCCCCCGCGCCGGAAAACACCTCGCTACCGACCTCACCGCCGCGCACCGCCGACACGAACCCGTTGTTGCCCTCCCGCACCAGCGGCGGCGGGCCCAGCGGCGTGCTCCACCACACCTTCTCGTGCGCCAGCTCGAACGCCCAGTGCTTGCCCTCCTTCGGCTTCACGAAGTCCAGCCTGTACCCGGTCGTCGTGTCCAGGAACGGGCCCCTGACGGGGCCGCCGTGGCTGCTGCGGAGCACGAAGTAGTCGTCCGTCAGGCTGACCGTGTCGTTCTTGCTGGCGAACACCTCGACGCCGTCGCGCAGCAGCCGGAACTTCTGGCACACCCTGCCCTTGCTCGCGCCGAGGCGGCTGACGACGCGCAGGCTCGCGAAGGTGAACGGCCCCGCGTGGCCGCGCACGTACGTCGTGTCGCTCAGAATGGCCGGGAACGACGCCTCCATCCAGCAGCGGTCGTGGCCGCCCTTGCCTGCGAATCGAAGCCGCCTCTCGGACCCGGGAAAGACCAGGTCCGCCTCGGCGCGGGCGCCCGTGATGATCTGTCGGTGGCTTACGGCTGGTGCGAGCGCGCCCGCCGTCGGGTCTGCGCTCTGCGTGTAGCTGGTCAGGACGAGGCTGCCGCGCACGGCCGGCAGATCGAACGTCGCCGTCGCGGCGCTGTGGTCGCGCGCGATCTCGATGCGCGACGTGCTTCCGCCGCTGCCGTCGTCGTCCTTGCTCGGCCACTCGAGGACGATGGCCGCGTCCGTCTCGCGCACGCGGACGGCCTTGGCGATGAGGTGGTGCTTCTCGATGGCGCCGTCTGGCAGCAGCGCGTGGAACATGATATGCAGCGGGTCGTTGCCGTGGAATGTCTGCGAGCCGTCGATGAAGAAGGTCATCGTTACGCCCGCGCTGCCCGTCTGCTCCATCCCCTCCAGCATCCACATCTCCCAGTGCGTCGTGCTGAGCGCGGCATACTTCGGGTACGCGTCGTTGTCGTGGTCGGTCCGCGCCGCTTCTGCTGTTGGACCTTCCGCGGCTGTGATCTGAAACATTGCGGCACTCTGCGGGTGCGCCATATGTTCGTGCGGGTGCGATTAGCTGGAAGGAGAGTGGGAGTGCCGGGAGGAGATGCCTTGACTGAGTCGTCCTTTCTGGAGGAGATGGGGGTCGACATCACGCAACGAGCTAGTATATATCACTTTCAGGGGCGCCGGGCCGGGATTGCCCCCAGTCACTTACCTAAACCGAATGCGAAAAGCGCCGAATCGAAATCTGGGAGTCGGGCTGGCGAGATCTGCTGAAGTTCAGCTGGCAGTTGCCGAAGTCAGGGGCCCGTTGCCTGCTCGGGATTCTTCGGTGAAGACGCGATTGGGATCTGACATAACGACGACGACAGCAGCGCTCGAGCGGTGTAGTGCATCCATTCTATTTCGGAACTGACTTCGAGCTTTGAAAAGTGCCATCCAACGCCGTTGCAAACGCCTACTTCTAATCCTGATCCCATGCACCCGCCATTCGTCGATCCCCGCTTCGGCCCTAAAAGGTGACGGGGAACTTCAGCCTCAGCTTCCCGCCGTATTTGTAGAAGAGGATAGGCAGGCAGGTGAAGCCGATGGCGACGAAGCCGAGCAGCGTGTTACCCCAGCCCAGACCAAGCGCGTCGTACAGCGAGGGACCGGCGAGCGGCAAGAAACAGCCAGCCAGGGAGCGGAGAAGCGTGTTTGCGGCCAAAGCGGAAGCTGCAACGCGCGGCCCGAATGCATCGACAAGGTAGACCTGAATAGGCATCTGGTTCCGGCAGATTAGTGATGCGATGACGGACCGGTGACGGGGGCCTATTATACCATAACCATGAGCGCGCCCATGCCAATAAGTGATGTGCCCATAATCGGGAGTATCCAGTGGACCTTGTAGTAGGCAGTCCATCCGTACCTGGTGGTGTGATCCTCACCCGTTAGCCAACCTTTCTGGGCTGTGAGGCTTGGGCTGCTACGTACCAAAAAAAGCCTCCCGGGATGACGGGTGCAAACCAGACCATCAGCAGCAGACGGGCTTCAGGCTTCCATTCCGAACTCTTGGCAGAGTCCTTCTTGGCCACCTTGTCGGACAGGACGCCAAACAAGACCAGACCAACTGCCAGACCCATACCCAATCCCAGATATGAGAGGCCACCCATGCTTACGCTGAAGCCGTACTGTGTTCTGTAGACGGACGAAAACGTGGTGAAGAGGAGGATCAACAACCCGAATACGAAAGCGCAGTAGAGCGAGAGCAGGAACGTGATTGGCGAGAAAATCAACATCTTGGTCGGGCGCTGCAGGGCCATCCCGAGCGAAGCAAGCGGGCTGACCCCGCTCATTTCGAACTTCGTGTGGAGGTCAGGATTGCCTGTCTCTTCGCGGAGGCGGGCGGCTTTTCGCTTCAGGAGCACGGGGCCGTACGTCTCGGTCATGATGCGGTACAGGACAATGGTGATCAGTCCGGTCTGGAGGATGAGACTTGTACTGACCATATCGGGACTGAGGGGCAGACTTACAGCAATGCACAGGACCCGGAACACCCAGCGCCAGTCGAGGTATTGCGCGATGAATCCAGACATCAAAGGGCCCAGCACGGGGCCCATGAGCGGGCCCATGGCGAAGGCGCCCATGGCCTTGCCTCTGTTCTCCGGCGGCATGACGTCCGCGATTGTTCCACCACCAATCGTTCCCGGGCCCGATCCAGCAATGCCGGTAATGAGTCGAAATACTAAGAACATGCCAAGGTTCTTGGCCTGGGCGCACCCTATCAGGAACACGACGGTTATCACCATGCAGACGCGGAAGACGGGCAGACGGCCAAAGTGCTCGGAAAGAGGTGCAATCACCAGTGGACCGAACGCGAACCCGAGCAAGTAGATGGACACGGTCAAAGCTGCGACGGTGCTGCTTGTAATGTGAAACTCAGCCTTGAGGGAGCTGGCAGCAGGGGCAAAGGCAGTCGAGGTGATGTTCCTGAATGTAGTGGAGAACATCAGCGTTGCTACTATGGTTACCACTCGGATGGTACTCACGCGAACAGAGTGGTCACACTCGCCATGACAACATGCCCCAGGCGCTTCGACTTTGGCCAGTTGAGAGGGTTGGCCGGATCGTTTGGACCGTCCCAGTCCACCAGGTTTGGGTCTTGTGCATCTGGTGAGGGAAGCTGATGGGCGACATCTTGACCCGGAAGCTTCTGCTCCTCCGGAAGTCCATGAGACTCTTCAACATCCTGCTTCTCCAGGTCTGTGGACTCGTCCTTGCTGTGCTTCGATTCTGTTGATGAAGTCATGTCTTGCTGCCTGGCTCTTAGCGATGTCAACCTTTTCGATATGGCATGAGTTGTTCGCACCGTCAGTCCAAGGCTTGGCCTTCGGCAAGGCTTGTTGAGTTGTAGGCATGCGACTCAAACATCAATGGCGGGGAATGCAACAAAATAGGGAGGATGAGGCTCGTAATCCATGTTGTGGGGCCACTGCCAGAGGCGACAGCGGAAGCGGATGATCGGAGACTAGAGCAATGGTAGAGACAGAAACGGCATGACAAGCTGTTAATTGTTGCGTTTTGAGTCGAATAGACAACATATCAGGGGCCAAGGCCGAAAAGCGCCGCGCCGACCGTCCGCTGCAAAATCCGACCCTCCGCTCGAAAGGCCGACCCTCCGCTCGACCCTCCGCCCACACGGCCGATCCTGTGCCCACCCCCCATGCGTCTCGACCAACGGTCATTCTCTTCAGCTTCGTCTCTCAAAAGTGTCGCGCGTGGCTCTCGGCTTGCCGTTGGACAGTCGTGGTACAGATTCAGAGCTTAGTCCTGGGCGCTTGGGGGCGGAAAGATGGGAGATGTCGCGCTCGAAGGCGGTGAAGTTGTTGCGGTGCTGCGAGCGCCAGGAGCCATGACCAAGCAACCCCGCTCACGTGATCTGCAGGTGCTGAGATCCCTTCGAAGTGGATTAGTTCAATCCAGAGCGTGCCAGAGGAATATATCATCTCTAAAATCAATGTGGCGCTGGCATACTGAGCACGTGGAAGTCGGGCAGGGACAGGGAGGGCGAGACAGTAGTCCGAGGAACGTGACTTAACAAACGCCCAAAATAGCTACTTGCAGCCACGAGCCTTAGTAACCAAGCAGACGACGGCCATTGGCTCCGGTTATAAGGCACTAGATTCGCGCTCCCGCACCACCTCACGGTGACTCGCTGATCGACCATGGCCAATCCCACTCAACCCTTGGCTCCCACGAGCGAGCAAGATAGGCCTCGGCCGCCTCCCAATCGTCGCAGAGACAAATCCCAGCTCTCATGCACGCTGTGCCGTCGAAGAAAGTGAGTGGCCCGCCTCCGCGCGGTGTGGCTTTATGGTTAATTTTCAACAGGCTCAGATGTGACCGCAACCAACCTTGCAGCACATGTTCAGAACGTGGCCTCTCGTTTTCTTGCACGTACGTCACATCGGCCACGGGTGGCGTTCAAAAGGTGGACCAAAGTAGACGATACCCTCAACCGAGCTCCAGCATCCAAGACAGAATCAATCAGCTCGAAGGGCTTGTTCTCACTCTGATGCACTCGGTCAATCAACGGCCGGCCACAGCTACTGACGCTCCCGAAGTTGCCAACGTGCTGGATGCCGAGCTCTCAGACAGCTTCGGCCGCATAAGCCTTGAAAATGACGAGACCAGATACGTGAACGGCGATCACTGGATCTCTATCCTCGATGGGGTTCGCAGTCACGCATTATTCTCTCTTTGCGCTGCTGACGGCCGTGTCAGATTGCCGAACTCAAGGACCATTTCGAAGATGGCAACTCGAGACCCAGTTCCTCCCCTCCCGCCGGAGCCGGCACAAGCGAGAACCAGGGCCCGAAGCTCCTCTTTGGATGCAACAAGCCAACGAGCAGGGAGTCGATCCTTGCTTCCCTGCCCCACAGGCCTGTAGTCGACAGGCTGGTGTCCAAGTACTTCAATTCCATGGACATGGCATCTTCCATCATACATGGACCAACCTTCATCAAAGAGTATGAAAAGTTCTGGCTGGCGCCGTCCGAGACGCCCATCATGTGGATTGGCCTTCTCTTCGCTGTGATCGCCCTCGGCACCCACTTTCAGCAACGGGAGACCCAATCCATCCAGCCTTCGCCTGGACGCCATTCGGTGCTTGAAGCGTACAAAGACAAGGTCATCGAATGTCTGGTGCTCGGCAAGTACACGAAAGTCGGCCCTTATACCATTGAAACCCTCCTGCTTTATTTCTCGCTGGAACACCTCCCGGCAGCAGACACGAGGGTGGACAACTGGATCCTCGTTGGAATCATTGTCCGTCTTGCCATGCGCGTGGGCCACCACAGGGACCCTTCACACACGCCGCGAATCAAGCCATTTCATGCCGAGATGCGCCGAAGACATTGGGCAACAATCGTGCAGCTCGACCTGATGACCTCCACCCAAGTTGGTCTGCCCCGCATGGTCAACCAGGCCGTGTGCGACACCGCCGAGCCCCGCAATCTCCTGGACAACGACTTCGACGACGATGTAGCCGAGCTGCCGCCCTCTCGCCCTGACACGGACATGACGTCGATTCTGTATCTGAACACCCGGAACAAGCTTCTGACGGTTTTCGGCATGATCACCGACTTGACCACGTCGACTTTCCCATCATCCTACCGCGATGTAATGCAGCTGGACCAGACGCTCCGCAACACGGTGGCGGCGATCCCTGTCGGCCTCCAGCTAAAGCCCATGTCCCAATCGATCACGGAATCCTCGGAAACCATCCTGCGACGAATATACCTGGACATGACTTTCCACAAGGCTCGATGCATTCTGCATCGCAAGTACTTGACAGCTGCTCATATTAATATCAACTACATCTATTCCCGCACGTCGTGCATCGACGCTGCTATTCAGATTCTGCAGCATCAGGACGTCCTCTTTCGCGAATGCCAGCCGGGAGGGTTGCTGCACCATGGCAACTGGAAGCTCACTTCTGTTCTGAACCATGACTTCTTGCTGGCCATTACAATACTGTCTCTCGACCTCAATTGCGCCGTGGAGCTGGCGTCGAAATCCCAGCTGCTCGAGACGCCGATGGAGCAGCAGAGACTGGAGAACATCATTCACTCTTTGAAGCGGTCATACAACATCTGGGTTCAGTCTGCACACACGTCTCGAGAAGCCCGGAAGGCGGCTGAAGTGCTCAGAATTGTCCTCGCGAAGGCGCGAATGGGCTCAATCTCAACTTCGGGCAACGACCAAGACAACCTGTGGGGTGAGGGAGCGACGGAGGTCAATGGATCCGAGCTTTTGAACTGTGGGTACGCATGTGACTGAAAAATGACATTTTCTAAAGTTACGACCAGATCCAGCTCCACTATCGCTGCTGCCGACCTCGGCCCACGATCCTGGCACCTCCACAACCACCAGCGTCGAAACGTACAGCACGCTCGATGATGGCTCACCATCGCGCTGCATGGAAGAATTCAGCAGCATCGTCGCGTCAGGTGCTGATCTCGACTGGGTGAGAATGCCCGGAGTTCAATAAACCAGTCCCTGAGACTTAACCTCTGAACAGGACCACTGGGACTCGCGCTTCCGCAGCCAGGATGCCGCAAGCTTATCGAGCATGGACTTGCACCTTCCAGCCCTTGACTATCCAACAGACGGCATGGGCTCCGATGGCTGCGGTTGATTTCACTCTTCGACCAACCTGCTCACATGAACGATTGCGTCTGCGAGCCGCTTGACGTCGTCTGCGGCCGTCGGCATTTGATGGCCGGCACTGTGAGTTACGAGTGTCGCATTCGCAGGGTTGTAACACTTGAGCAGGCGTCTTCCGTTGACCAGATACGGATCCTGCAGCCCGTGCAGGTGCACCGAGGGCACGTTGAGGCGTCCGATCTTGGATATGCTCAGTTCCCCGCCGCCTCCGCAGAGCATGATGCCGAACGACAAGGACGACCAGCGCGCATCGCCCTGGACCGTGGCCTGCTTTAGCAGGAGAGAGGAGACCAAAGCTCCCTGCGAGAACCCCATGACGCCCTTGACGTCCGAGGTCCGATAGCCATGCGTCCCCAAGAAGGCTTCCAGCGCCGACAAAGTTGTGCTCCATTCGACTTCTCGCGACCGCTCATCGTGGCCGTCGTTGGTGAACCAGTAGTAGTAAGGACCGGCGTCCGCGAAGAACGGGAGGATTCCCGGCCCAGCGGGACCTTCGAAGGGGCCGTTGGCGAAGAGGAAGTGGAACTGTGACCCCAACGCGGAGCAGATGCGTCGAGCTTGGGCGTGAAAGATGGCGGCAGACGACCCGGACCCGTGAAGGCAAACGACGAGGGGACGCGCAGCCATGGCGACGGCTACGACAATGCTGAGTTGGTGCGGGAGCGTACGGCTCGAGCTGTTGGAGGAGAGCCGTAGGGATCCCGGGACTGCTGGGATTCGGGATTCATCGGTGCACTCTTGGCCCTGGCCAGGGGCGACGGCTGCTGCTGCGCATGGGCGCGGCAGGCGAGTCTTTGGCATCCGTCTGTGCTGCGATGTTCCAACGCTTCGGGCTTTCGGTCCTGGGACGACTCGCCGACTCACGTCCCTCAAAACTCCGAATAGATACACCACAACCGCAATGTCCCAAGCTGTGCTCCGGAGACGACATAAGGTCGCTGTGACCCGCATCCGGCCCCGTTTTTCCAGTCTGTTACTCCATTCATACCCTCACCCGCCGGCCCCCCCACCAGATAGCTGGCTCCTTGCCGTCCACCCTTTCAACCAATCGCACAACCGCAGCCATGCCTCAACGCAACGAGCCCATCGCCGTCGTCGGCAGCGCCTGCCAGTTCCCTGGCCGGTCCACAACACCGTCGAAGCTGTGGGAGCTGCTGCGGGAACCGCGCGACCTCTTGCAAACCATCCCATCCGACCGCTTCAATGCAGAGTCATGGTATCACGCAGACAGCGCGCACCACGGCACCAGTAACGTCACCAAATCCTACTTCCTCGCCGAAGACCCCACCGCGTTCGACTCACAGTTCTTCAACATCCCGCCCAAGGAATGCGAAGCCATCGACCCGCAACAGCGGCTCCTGATGGAGACCGTCTACGACTCGCTCTGCGCGGCCGGCCTGTCGATGGAGAGCCTCCGCGGCACGTCGACGGCCTGCTACGTGGGCCAGATGTGCGACGACTGGTCCGGCATCATGATGAGGGATTGGGACTCACTCCCCCAGTACACCGCAACCGGCATCTCCAGAAGCATCATGTCCAACCGCGTGTCGTATTTCTTTGACTGGCACGGCCCGTCGATGACTATCGACACGGCCTGCTCGTCCTCGCTCGTCGCGGTGCACGAGGCCGTGCAGGTGTTGAGGAGCGGCGACTCCAAGGTCGCGGTTGCATGCGGCGCGAACCTTATTCTCAGCCCAGGTCAGTCAGCAGACGGGGGGTGCGCGCGGGGCGATGACTGACGAGCTGGGCAGGAATGTACATCGCGGAGAGCAAGCTGAAAATGCTCTCGCCCGACGGGCGCTCCCGCATGTGGGACGAGGGAGCCAACGGGTACGCGCGCGGCGAGGGCATCGCGGCGGTGGTGCTCAAGACGCTCTCGCAGGCGCTGGCCGACGGCGACCATATCGAGTGCATCGTGCGCGAGACGGGCTTCAACCAGGATGGCCGCACCACCGGCATCACGATGCCCAGCAACGTCGCGCAGGCCGCCCTCATCCGCGACACGTACCGCAAGGCCGGCCTGGACCCGTTCAACCCCCACGACCGGCCCCAGTTCTTCCACGCCCACGGCACGGGCACCCCGGCCGGCGACCCGCAGGAGGCCGAGGCCATCAGCCGCGCCTTCTTCAAGGACGGCGACACGGCGGCCAGCAAGCTGTACGTCGGCTCGATCAAGACCGTCATCGGCCACACCGAGGGCACCGCCGGGCTGGCCTCCCTCATCGGCACCTCGCTCGCCCTGCAGCACCGGACCGTCCCGCCCAACATGCACTTCACCAAGCTGGCCGAGAAGGTCGCCCCCTTCTACACCAACCTGGAGGTGCCCACGTCCGCGCGGCCGTGGCCCGCGGCGCCCGCCGGGCAGCCCCTGCGCGCCTCCGTCAACAGCTTCGGCTTCGGCGGCGCCAACGCCCACGCCATCCTCGAGAGCTACGAGCCCGACGTCCACGGCGCGCCCGCTGCCGACGCCCTGCCGCTCTTCACGCCGCTGACCTTCTCGGCCAACTCGGAGAAGAGCCTGCGCGCGATGCTGGCGTCGTACTCGGACTTCCTGAAAGCGAACGCGTCAGCCAACATCCGCGACATCGCATGGACGCTCCAGAACCGCCGCTCGGCGCTGGCGTTCAAGACGGCCGTGGCCGGGCAGACGGCCGCGGAGCTCGTCAGCGCCGTCGACGCGGCGCTGGAGCAGAAGGAGAGCCTGGGCGTGCGCGCGTCGGGCCCGGAGAAGCCCAGCGTCCTGGGCGTCTTCACGGGCCAGGGCGCGCAGTGGCCGACCATGGGCGCCGCGCTCATCAGGGCCTCGCCCGCCGCCCGCGACGCCATCGCCGCCCTGGACCGCTCGCTGCAGGAGCTGCCCGCGGCGGACCGCCCGTCCTGGTCCATCCGCGCCGAGCTCGAGGCGCCCAAGGAGTCGTCGCGCCTCGCCGAGGCGGCCCTGTCGCAGCCGCTCTGCACCGCCGTCCAGGTCGTGCTGGTCGATCTGCTCAAGGCGGCCGGCATCCAGCTCCGCGCCGTCGTCGGCCACTCGTCCGGCGAGATCGCCGCGGCGTACGCGGCGGGCCTGGTGTCGGCGCGCGACGCCATCCGCATCGCGTACTACCGCGGCGTCTACGCCAAGCTCGCCGGGTCGCCGTCGGGCGCCAAGGGCGCGATGATGGCCGTGGGCACGTCGCTGGAGGACGCGCGGGAGTTCTGCGAGCTCGACGAGTTCGCCGGCCGCCTGACCGTCGCCGCCAGCAACGCGGCGTCGAGCGTGACGCTGTCCGGCGACGAGGACGCCATCGACCAGGCGGAGGCCATCTTCAAGGACGAGTCCAAGTTCGCCCGCAAGCTGCGCGTCGACACGGCGTACCACTCGGCCCACATGAAGCCGTGCTCGGCACCGTATCTGAAGGCGCTGGATGGCTGCCGTGTCGCCGTCGGCGAGGCCACCGCGACCACGTGGTTCTCGTCCGTGGTGCCGGGCACGAAGATGTCCGCGGAGACGCTGGGCAGCCAGTACTGGGTCGACAACATGAACAACACGGTGCTGTTCTCGCAGGCCGTGTCCGCCGCGGTCAAGGAGGCCGGCCCCTTCGACCTGGCCGTCGAAATCGGCCCTCACCCGGCGCTCAAGGGCCCCTGCTTGAGCAACATCGAGGACGCGTCCGGCAACGCCGACACGCCCTACACCGGCCTGCTCTCGCGCGGCAGCGACGACGTCAACGCCTTCTCCGCCGCGCTCGGCTTTATCTGGGAGCGCTTCGGCGCCGCGGCGGTGGACTTTGACGGCTACGACCGGCTGGCATCCGGCAGCTCTGAGCCCAAGAGACTGGCCGTCGACCTGCCCCGCTACCCCTGGGACCACGACAGGACGTACTGGTTCGAGTCGCGCGTGTCCGCCGGGTACAAGTACAGAGAGGAGAAGCCTCACCCCCTCCTCGGCGTCAAGTCCGTCGAGGGTACGACAAGAGCCCAGGTCCAGTGGAGGAACATCATCACGCAGCGGGAGGTGTCGTGGATGCCCGGCCACAAGCTCCAAGGGCAGACGGTGTTCCCCGCTGCCGGTTACGTCTCAATGGCCATCGAGGCTGTGATGACCCAGGCTGGCGAGAACTCGGTGCAGCTCGTCGAGCTGAGTGATTTCGTCATCGGCCGTGCCATTTCGTTCTTCGACGAGTCGGCCGCTCAGGAGGTCGTGTTTACCTTGAACGTCACCAAGAACACGGAAGAAGCCATCTCCGCCACGTTCGAAGTCACCTCGTGCCCGCAAGGAGAGCGGCAGATGGCCCACAACGCCAACGGCACCATCTCCATTACTCTGGGTGTCCCTTCGCACGACACGCTGGCCGCGGTGCCCGTCCAGCAGTTCAACATGGTTGACGTCGAGGTCGACCGGTTCTACAAGGCGCTGTCCGACATGGGCTACCACTACTCGCCGCCCTTCAAGGCCATGAGCAGCATCCGCCGCAGGGTTGATGCTGCTGTGGGCGAGATGACGGACATCCGCGGCGACCACTGGGAGGACAATCTCCTGCTGCACCCCGGCCTCCTCGACACGTCGTTCCAGGCCATCTTCGCCGCCTTCAGCTCCCCCGGCGACGAGAGGCTGTGGTCCATCCACGTGCCCACCATCATCAAGCGCATGACCCTCAATCCCGCCGTCGCGTCCTTCCCGCCGGGCGAGGAGACCGTGTGGCCGTGGCAGGCTGCCATCACCAGCGGGCCGCACCAGACCCTGCGCGCCGACATCGAGGTCTTCGCCGAGAACGGCGAGGACGTCCTGTTCGAGGTCGAGGGCATCAGCATGGTCCCCTTCTCCAACGCGACCGCCGAGAACGACTGCCACCTCTTCTCCAACTTCGTGTACGACATCGACGGCCCGAATGGTGCGCTTGCGGGCCCCAACCACCCCACCGAGTTCGACGTCAAGCTGGCCACGGACTCGGAGCGGTTCTCGTTCTACTGGATGCGCACGCTGCTCGAGACGATTACGCCCGAGGAGGAAGCGCAGACGCTGATCCACTATCAGAGGATGCTCAAGTGGTGCCGTTTCGTGTTCGACCAGGTCAAGAGCGGCGAGCACCCGCATGTCAAGCCTGAGGCCTTGCACGATACGCTCGAGTTCGTGGAGAAGCTGGTGGAGCCATATGGCCAGCGCGCCGACATCGACCTGATCAGGGCTGTGGGCGAGGATCTGCCCGTGAAGATCCGCACCAACGGCAACATCGTTGAGACCATGGTCCGCGATGGTATGCTTGATGCGTTCTACGAAGAGGGCCTCGGTCTCCACATTGCCAACAACTGGGAGGCCAACATGGCTGTCCAACTCACCCACCGCTACCCGCGCATGAACGTCCTCGAGATTGGCGGTGGCACTGGCGGGTCCACCAGGGTGATCCTGCCGCGTCTGGGCCAGAGCTTCTCGACATACACGTTCACGGACGTGTCGGCCGGCTTCTTCGAGGCGGCCGAGGAGCGCTTTGCGGAGTTCGCCGACCGCATGGTGTTCAAGACGCTCGATATGGAGAAGGATATTGTGGAGCAGGGCTTCCAGGAGGGCCACTACGACATGATCCTCGCGTCCAACGTGCTCCACGTGGGTGCCGACCTCGACGCCACCATCAGCAACGTCCGCCGTCTCCTCAAGCCCGGCGGTTGGCTTATCAATATGGAGACTGTCACCTTCTACCCCTGCCTGCGCAACGGCTTCGCGATGGCCGGTCTCTCTGGCTGGTGGATTGGCGCCGACACCGGCCGCCCGTGGGGCCCGACCATCGACATCGCCGAGTGGGACAAGGTGTACAAGCGCACCGGCTTCTCCGGCGTCGACACCTACGCCCCCAACTTCGACAGCCTGCACCCCTTCTCCGTCATGGCTTCCCAAGCCGTCGACGAGCGCGTGGACTTCCTCCGCAGGCCGTTGGAGGTCGAGCCCGTGGACGCCAAAAAGGAAGAGCTCGTCGTCATCGGCGGCCAGACCGAGGAGGTGTCCGAGATCGTCGACCGCGTCGTCGAGCTGCTGACGCCGCGCTTCAGCTCCGTGACCCGCGTCGAGTCGGTCGACGCCTTCATCGACGGCAGCGCCACGGTTCCGACGTGCCTGCTCAACCTGTCCGAGCTCGACGTGCCCGTCATGCAGGAGCTGATGGACGACCAGCCCGACAAGTTCGAGGCGCTGAAGGCAATCTTCTCCGCGGCCCGCGACATCCTGTGGGTCACCAAGGGCAGCAGGGCGGAGAACCCGCACGCGCGCATGATCGTCGGCATGGCCCGCGCCATCCGCAAGGAGATCCCCAGCGTCAACTTCCAGAACCTGGACGTCGACGTGCTGGACGAGGGCAGCGCCGAGCTGTTCGCCGCCGCCATGCTGCGCCACCAGGCGCTGCACCGGTGGGAGAAGGAGCTGCTGCCCGGCTCGTTGCGCTGGAGCAGGGAGCCCGAGATCCACCTCGAGGATGGCAGGATCTACATCCCGCGCTTGAAGTCCGTCAAGGAGATAAACGACCGCTACAACTCCACCAAGCGCCGGATTACTCGCGAGGTCGACGCCAAGGAGGCGAGGATCGAGCTTGTCGGCACCGCAGATTCTTACGAGCTGCGGGAGCCGTCGCCGCTCAAGCCCGCCCCGGACGCAGAGGGCAAGGTCCTCGTCAAGGTGTCCAAGTCGCTGCTGCAGTCTGTCAAGGTGCCGACTGCCGGCTACTACTTCCTGTGCTACGGAACCACCGAGTCCGGCGAGGCGGTCGTTGCCTTCTCGGACAGCAGCGAGTCTACCGTTGCCGTTCCCAAGAAGTGGACTGTTCCGCACCCCGCCAAGGTCGACCCGGCCAAGGCTCTCCTTTCCGTTGCCGCCAACATCCTGGCCGATCTCGTCATCACCGTTGCTCCTGCCCAGGGCACCCTGCTGGTCCACGACCCCGACCCGATCGTGGCCACCGCCCTGTCCAAGCAGGCTGCTGCCAAGCGTGTCCGCGTCTTCTTCACCACGGCCCAGGCCGACAAGAAGGGGCCCAACTGGGTCTACATCCACCCCCACTCGCCCCGTCGTCTGCTGAAGAAGACTCTGCCCAAGGATGTCTCGCTCTTCATCAACCTGTCCGGCCGCGAGGACACGCAGCTGATGGCTGAGATCTCCGAGTACCTGCCCGCCGGCTGCACGCTTTCCGACCAGTCGCCCTTCTTCAGCAACACCGTCGAGAGCCGGCCTGCCGCCAACCCGGATCTCGTCGCCAAGTACCTGTCGACGGGCTGGGCCAAGGCCAAGGCTACCAGCTTTGCCATCCCCGGCACCAAGACGGTGCTTCCTCTCAAGGATGTCCCTGGCCATCCGGGCAAGGCCGAGCATCTGGCGGTGGTTGACTGGGAGGCAGATGCGGTCGTGCCGGTCAACGTCCAGCCGATCGACATGGGCGATGACCTGTTCAAGCCGGACAGGACCTACTTCATGGTCGGTCTCTCCGGCGAGGTCGGCCAGTCCATCACGCAGTGGATGGTCCGCCACGGCGCGCGCCACGTCGTGCTCACCAGCAGGAATCCCAAGGTCAGCCCAGAGTGGATCGAGACGCTCGAGGACGAGTACAACGCCGTCATCAAGACCATGTCGCTCGACGTCACGGACCGGTCGTCGCTGCACGCCTGCTACGACAAGATCAGCCGCACGATGCCGCCCATCGCGGGCGTCGCGCACGGCGCCATGGTGCTCTTCGACTCGCTGTTCCAGAACATGGAGTACGAGGACCTGATGATGGTGCTGCGGCCCAAGATCCTCGGCGCGATCTACCTCGACGAGCTGTTCCCCGAGGACACGCTCGACTTCTTCATCCTGTTCTCGTCCATCACGGGCACCATCGGCAACTCGGGCCAGACCAACTACATCGGCGCCAACTCGTTCATGGAGGCGCTCGGCCTGCAGCGGCGCCGGCGCGGCCTCGCGGCCTCGATCCTGGGCATCTCGTCGCTGGTCGGCATCGGCTACGTCGAGCGCGCGGAGAACTTCGACGCCGAGTACTTTGCCAAGAGCGGCTACAGGAACATCTCCGAGCAGGACCTGCACATGCTGTTCGCCGAGGCCGTCGTGCGCAGCCGGCCGGAGTGCCAGGAGAGCCACGAGATCATCACGGGCATCGTGCCGACGTACGCCGACCGCGATAGCAAGGCCGGATACCTCCAGGACATCAAGTTCTCGCACCTGGCGCTGGAGAGGGCGCAGGCGAGGAACGACGGTGATGCCGCCGCAGCAGTGCCCGTCAGGATCCAGCTGCAGGCGGCAGTCACGAAGGACGAGGTCCGCGAGATCATGCAGGGTAAGTGAAGCTTCCACGGTGCACGAAACAACAAGCAGTCTTCTAACCGTGTCCCACAGTTGGCTTCGTCTCGCGCATCAAGAAGGTCCTCCGCATCCCCGCCGAGGACGACTTCTCCCTGACGGAGTCGCTCGTCGAGCAGGGCGTCGACTCGCTCGTCGCCGTCGAGGTGCGCTCCTGGTTCCTCAAGGAGGTCGACGTCGACATGCCGGTGCTCAAGGTGCTCGGCGGCGCCTCCATCGCCGACCTGCTCGACGACGCCCTCGACCGCCTCGCGCCCGAGATCGTCCCCAACCTCGGCGCTGACCCGTCCAGTGTAAGTCGCCCCCCGGCCGCGGCTCCAGCTCCTCCTCCTCCTCCTCCTCCTCCTTCTATTGCGCGTCCGGCCTCTAACGCTCCGCCAGTCTTGACCAGGCAGCCACCACCACCATCGTCGGCCGCGGAGCTGAAGGCTGAGCGGGAGCGAGAGGCCGAGGCGGCGAGGAAGCGCGAGGAGGAGCAGCGGAGGACGGCGGCCGAGGAGGCGAAGAGGGCCGAGGAGGGCAGGAGGGCGCGGGAGAGGCGGGAGGCCAGAGAGCAGCAGAAGGCGGATGGCCGCAAGAAGGCGCGCGACGCGTTGATCAAATCTGAGATTACCGAGCCAATGTCATTCGGCCAGAGCCGCTTCTGGTTCCTCGACCAGGTGCTGCGCGACCGCACCACGTTTAACATGGCCGTGTCCGTCCGCCTGGAGGGGCGCATCCGTGCTGACGACATGAAGAAGGCTGTCCGGGCGGTAGTGTTGCGGCACGAAGCCCTCCGCACCCGCTACTTCACCACAGGCGAACACGGCGATGCACCGATGCAGGGAATCATCCCGGACGCGTCGTTCGTGCCGTTTGTCCACAAGCGCATCGCGACGGAGGCAGACGCCCAGCGCGAACTCGACGCCGTCCGGGCCCACGTCTGGGACCTGAACACCTGGGCCGGCATCGCCGTGCACCTCCTCTCCATGCCGTCAGACCGCTCGCACTTCCTAATCATCGGCTGCCACCACATCGCCATGGACGGCATCTCCCTCAACATCTTCTACGCCGACCTCGAAAAAGCCTACAAAGGCAAGACCCTCCCCCCTCTCCCCGCCACCTCCCAATACCGCGCCTTTGCCCGCCGCCAACGCCTCGACTACGCATCCGGGAAAATGGACGCCGACCTCGCCTTCTACCGCGCCATGATCCCCTCCCCAGAGAAACTCAAACCCCTCCCCCTCTTCCCCTTCGCCCGCGTCCGCGACCGCAGCCCCCTCGAAACCTACGCCGAAACCACCGCCACAACCCGCATCCCCGCCGCCCTGACCCGGCGCATCCGCGCCGCCGCCCGCGACTGCCGCGCCACGACCTTCCACTTCTACCTGGCAGCGCTGCAAGCCCTGATCTTCAAGCTGCTGGAGGGGGACCGCGACGGCGGCTGCGACGACTTCTTCGTCGGCGTCGCCGACGCGAATAGGACCGACGCCGCGTTCCTGGGCACCTTGGGCTTCTTCCTCAACCTCCTGCCGCTGCGTTTCTCGCGGCAGCCGCGCGATGCGACTTTCGCGGAGGCGGTGCGACAGGCGCGTGGGAAGGCGTATGAGGCGTTGGAGCGGTCAAGGCTGCCGTTCGATGTGCTGCTGGAGCGGCTGGAGGTGCCGAGGTCGGCGGGGGCGACGCCGCTGTTTCAGGTTTTTGTGGATTATAGGCAGGGCGTGCAGGAGCGGCAGCGGTATATGGGGGTGAGGGCGGCGGGGGAGAGTTGGCATACCGCGCGGACGGGGTATGATGTTACGCTTGATGTTATTGAGAATGTGGAGGGGGATTCGAGACTGGAGTTTAAGTTGCAGGAGGGGTTGTATGGTGCGGAGGGTGCGAGGTTGTTGATGGATGCGTATGTGGGTTTGTTGGAGAGGTTTGCGGAGGAGCCTGAGAGGGGGTGGAGTGAGGTTGAGGTGTGGCCGAGGGCGAGGTTGGAGCAGGCGGTTACCGTTGGTCGAGGTGAGTGCGTTTGTCTTTGTTCTAACTCTCCCAAGGGATGGCGGAATCTGTACCCTTCCCCTGATTAGACGTTGCGTGCGGAGCGGAGGTAGTTCTCCTGACGGAACTGCCCGGTTCTGCTTCTGAGGACTTGCGTCCGGACGGGTGCTTCGTCTCCTTCTGCGAGGTTCCGGATTTCTTTCGAGCCCTTGTGTCTGGACGACTGCTTCAGCTCCGCATACAAGGTTCAGTCGTGGGGAGTACAGAGACCCATCAGCCTCACACTGACCCGCTGAGACGTGCGCGGGTTGTTGCTGACAGAAATACAGCGCCGTCACCCAAGTACGAGTGGCCTGCCACGGTGGGTCACCAGATTGACGAGATCATCAAGAAGCACGCATCGGACCTGGCTATCAAAGATGGCCGCGGTCGAGTCCTCACATACGCTCAGATGGATGATCGGGTCAACGCCATTGCCGCTGCTCTCGTGGAAAACGGAGCTGCAGACGGCGGTCGGGTTGGCGTGTTTCAGAACCCCACTGCGGACTGGATATGCTCTGTTGCTGCAATCTTCCGCGCCGGGGCTGTGTACATCCCTCTCGATCTTCGGAATCCTCTCAAACGACTCGCCAGCATCGTCGACGCGGCGAAGCCGGCTGCCATACTTGCTCATTCGGAAACGTGGGATAAAGTACAAGCATTGGGCGGCACCGAATCCAAGGCCATCAACGTTTCATCGCTGCCTGCTTGCCACGAGCCAGTAGCAAACCGGGCCAAGGCCGATGGACCCGCCGTCATCCTGTTTACCAGCGGCTCGACCGGCACTCCAAAGGGCATGCACATGAGCCACGCCAACCTGGTCAAGCATATGGAGGTGTGGACCAAGCAGGCAACTCTTCCCAAAAACGCAACCAAACTCGTCCTCCAACAGAGTGCCTACACCTTCGACAAGTCGCTGGAGCAGATCCTCACGCCCATCACCATGGGCGGCGCACTCTATGTTGTCCCCGCCGAGCAACGTGGAGATCCAGTCTCCATCACCCAGATCATGGTCTCCGAAGGCGTGACCTACACGGACGCCACCCCGTCCGAATACCTGATGTGGTTCCGGTATGCGGGCGAAACCCTCAAAAAGGCCGAAGCCTGGAAGTTTGCTGTCACGGCAGGAGAGGCCGTGACCGAATCTCTCCTTGCCGAGTTCCGCAAGCTGGACCTTCCGGTCACACTGGTCAACAACTACGGACCTGCCGAAGCGACGCTCGATGCCACGCTTGAGGAACTGCCCTACCGCACGATGGAGCCTGGCGATCAGATCTCGGCGGGCTACCCGCTCCCTGGCTACACCGTGTACATCGTCGACGAGGAGCTGAAGCCGGTTCCGGTTGGCTGCCCCGGCGAGGTCGTCCTGGCGGGCGTGGGCATTGTCGGCGGATACCTCAACAATCCCGAGCTCACGGCCCAGAAATTCATCCCCGATACCTTCACCAACACCGGTGGAACTATGTATCGGACGGGCGACCGTGGAAGGCTGACCGAGAAGGGCCAACTTCTGTACGAAGGCCGCATCGAGGGAGACACGCAGATCAAGCTGCGCGGTGTGCGGATGGAGCTCGAGGATATCGAGTCGTCTGTCATGAGCACCGCGAACGGCGCATTGAGCCGCGCCGTAGTGTCTCTGCGTGGAGAGCAAGGTTCCGAATTCCTCGTGGCGCACGTCGTCTTCGCGCCCGACTTCGCCGGGGATCAGACTGCCTTCATCGATCGCCTCCCCGCCACGCTGCCGCTCCCGCAGTACATGGTCCCGGCCGTCTTCGCTGTGGTCGATGCTCTCCCCCTTACACCCCACCTCAAGGTCGACCGCAAGGCTGTCAAGTCCCTGCCCATCCCCGAACAAGCGCCCAAAGCTCCAACCACCGCCAGCGCCTCCGCGAACCTGACACCCACCGAGTCACGCCTGGCTGCGATATGGCAACAGATGATCCCCGGCGCGCCCACCGCCCTGTCCCCAGACACGGACTTCTTCCACGTCGGCGGGAACTCCCTCCTGCTGGTCAAGCTGCAAGCCCTCATCCGCCAGACATTCGGCGCCAACCTCCGCCTCATCGACGTCATGGACGCCGGCTCGCTGGCCGGCATGGCACGCGCGATCGACAACGCAACGGGCGCCGCGCAAGCCATCGACTGGGCAGCCGAGACAGCCGTACCAAAAGACCTCGCCACCACCGTCAAACTCACCAGCGCCAGCGCCACGCCGCCAAAGAGAGACACCGACCTCACCGTCATCCTAACCGGCGCCACCGGCCTCCTCGGCCGCAACCTCGTCCGCCACCTCGCCGCCGACCCGCGCATCAAGCGCATCTACGCCATCGCGGTCCGGCCTTCCTCCTCCTCGCCCTCCGACCCCACATCCCGCATCCCCGTCCAGTCCCCCAAGCTGATCGTCAAGCCCGGCGACCTGACGCAACCCCTCCTCGGGCTCTCGGCCGCCGACGCCGCAACCCTAGCCGCCGAAGCCGACGTCATCGTGCACGTCGCCGCGAACCGCTCCTTCTGGGACGGCTACGCCACGCTGCGGGCGGCCAACGTCGGGGCCGTGCGGGAGGTGGTCGCGCTGGCGGCGGCGCGGCGGGTGCCGGTGCATTTCGTGTCGTCGGGGGAGGTGGGGAAGTATGGCGGCGACGCGGGGCTGCCGCCGAGCGATGGGAGCGATGGGTATGTGGCGAGTAAGTGGGCGGCGGAGCGGGTTTTGGAGGCGGCAGCGGAGGAGGTGGGGATGGAGGTTGTGGTGCATCGGCCGCTGGGGACGGAGACGGAGGTAAGGGCTGCGCCGGTGGATGTGTTGGAGGAGCTGGTGGTGTTGGCGAGGAGGTTGGGGAGGAGACCGGTGTTGGAGGGTTTGGCGGGGAGTTTGGGCGTTATGCCGATTGCGAATATCGTTGGGGAAGTTTCGCGGAGTCTTTTTGGCGCACAGGAGGGGTTGGAGGGGGTGGCGAAGGTTAAGGTGGTGGAGCACGTGGCGACTATGAATGTTGACATTGGGGCTTTTGCGGAGAGTGTGGCCAACGATGAGGAGTTGATGAAGCTGGAGGGTATGGATGCGCTGACCTGGACGGGAGAGGCCAAGAAGGCGGGTTGGAGCATGTTCATGGTCAGTCAGGAGATTGTGATGACGAAGGAGAGTGACGCTGTTGTCTCCAAGCGGTAGAGAAATACTCTTCGGATAGTCTTTGCGTCTTGATCCACATCGAGTAATTAAACGTTAGCTACAACATTTGCACTGTTGACTTTCAAGCATGGTTGAAAGTACAAGATAACACACTGGTCGTTAACAACGAACACAATGGGAATTCTCGTATCCTCATGCGTTTATCACACAGACGCTTAGGTAGGCATGCTGGTTGTATTGCATGCCCAAACCCAGCGCAAGGGCAAAATGGCAAAATATGTGATAAAGCTTGGCCTACACAGGCTATTCGCGAGTTGGGAGAAGAGGTCCAAATACTGTCAAAGCGGAGTTGGCACGGAAGTTTGAGAACGGAAAAGAAGAAATTCGGCACTGTCTTCCAGAGGAGCTGGAGGCTCCTGCGTAGGCATCCAATCGGGACTCCAAATGGTCAGGAAGGGAAGCTGTCCCGCTACACCGTGAAAAGACAACAATTGACCGGTCAAGTAATTCGCAAGAGGTCACCTTCCCTCAAATGCTGAAGATGCAGAATAAATCTAGATATTTATTTGAATGAAATATATTGAAATAGTACGTAGAAGGTAGTCATCCTGTATCCCGTCCTATATTAAGAGGACTAATTAATCATTTATAGAATATGATAAAGGATGTATTGCCTTTTGTTTTAGTAATAACTTCACAAGGGCAGAATACATCGGAAGAAGTGATGAACCTACTTACCGAGTTCTCGATAAAGTCAGAGGACTATGGAAACTGATGCTTAAACTATCCAGCAAAACAAGCGTACGAGCAAATTTCTCATTTTCTCATTTACGCTAAGGATCATTTACATCACTGGAAAAGGGCAATTTTGACACCATTCTTGTTTGCAGGCGTGATGCGCACCACTGGAATGTACGGCTCGGGGTCTCGCGACTCGATCTTGCGATAGCGCTGTGCCAATCGAGCGACGACATAGCTTGCCTGAGACAAGACGAGCATCTCAGCAGGGCAGCGGCGTGGTCCTCCTCCGAACGGAATGAACGACCAGAAAGGCTTCTTCTGCTCCCACCGCTCAGGACGGAAGTCCTCTGCGTCCTCACCCCAGACATCTTTATCCTTGAAAAGGGCATTCCTGTGCGCGTGGATGACGTCGCCTTTGCGGATTAAGATCGGCATGTTGCCGTCTGGCCCGCCGCCGGTGGGCAGGGTGGTGTCAACGCCGGCGGTGCGGGAGTGCATCAGGCTCGTGATCATCAGACGTTGGGCTGGTTTCTCATTTAGCTTCCATCGCCCAGATTTGAAGTTGGAACGGCTTACATTCGTTCAACACGGACACGAGGTACTTCATGTTCCGCAGGGCTGTGAACGTGAGCGGTGCGTCTCCATGAGCGAGGACTTCGGCGCGAAGTTTCTCCCATGCGTCTGGCTGACGTGCCAATCGCCACAGGGCGTTGGTGACGTAAGCGGTTATGGGATCTGAATTCGGAGCGAAGATCAGTGCGATGTTTGAGCGCAACGCCAGAGCATCGTCAGGCAGGTTCTGGGCCATGGACCAGAGCAGATCGGTACGCTCCGGACCCAGCTCGAGGCCCGCTTTCTCGGCCTTTTTGCGCTCTGCCATTTCATGGTATGTCCGCTCGATGTGCTTGTCGATGTACCGGTGCACGAGGTCGATAGCATCGAACCACCATTTCATGTACTTGTCTGGCACAGCCCATAGGAGCTTGGAGAAGATGAGGCGAATACGGGCACCGCGTTGGATGTCTGTCATGGCAGTTATAAGGGGACTCTGTTCCTTAAGCTCCAGGCAGCCCACTGATTCGCCGAAAATGATAGCAGTATTGGTATCGTAGACCTTTCTCGTGAATGTTGAGTCAGCGGTCTGCATGTAACACGAAATCAAAGGGTCTGAGCGCGTCGTACCCAGCGGTGCATCAATGGATGGATGTCGAACGTAACGCCGTCCTCAGGCAGGATCTTGAGCAACCCGTCTGTGAAGGGCTTGAGGCGCTCGGTGTTTGCGTAATTGTCTCGAAAGAAAAACGATTTGCTCAAGGCTTGAGCCGCTTCCCATTCTTTGCCGTCGGCAAGGCTGATGCCTTGATCCGCAAAAGGCATGAGCGCTGCGTTACGGCGCAGAGGTGCGATGAGGAACTCGCTCCACTGGCCAGAGAGCAGTGCTTTGATGTTGACAGGGTCGATGGTGTAGATCTGCCGGGCGCCCAAGACATTGACAGAGAATGTTTTGGCTCCCTTGGGCGCGTTCCAATAGAGCTTCTCAAGCCATTCCAGAAAGCGATGTGCGCGGACAGACTTGATCTGGCCCAGAACAATGTCCAAGCCTAGCAGCGGGTCTTTCTGCGGATACCGTGGAAGGTGGCCGCAGCCATTTGCTTTCTCCGCTGCTGATCTTTGCGCACGGCCAAGAGTGAACTTGGTGCCGATGAAAATGGCCAAGAGAATGACGAGCAGCTGCACGGCTCCCAGGTCGGCCATTTTGGATCCAGACTCGCTAAGGCTGTACGCCGAATAACAGAGATGTATGGAAGGGAGTCCGCATCGACGTTCCTCTCGGGGAGTAGATATTTGACGGGTGGCTGCGGCTGCGGTGCATGACTAAGTGCATGGTCCCGTCCTCAAACGCACCACCGATATTCTCCGACTTTTTCGTGCTACGATCACCCGACCATAAGGTCCGAATTCGGTTCCAGTCATGCCAAAACGACTGAGCGAGTGCTCGGGTGACTTTGAAGAATCAAATCGTTGTCTCGAAATCGCAGGTTCAGCGTACGTCGAGCTCGTCCAAACCCTAAGCTCCGGGTAAGAGGGGGGTTGAGTTTCGAAAGCAGTCCGTTCAAGGGAGGACACGGTGACGAACAACCACTTTTGCGGTCTCGGCGGGATAGGAGCTTGATAGTGCGCCGCGTGTGAGCTGGGTTATAAGTTTTAGAATCCGGTACTGAGCTTCGCCGGCCATTTCTTCGGCATACGCATGCGACCTGCAGATCACCGTCCCAGCCTGCTTTAACGTACGAACCCTGCATCACCCACTGACCAAACCTCCCACTTCGACTCCTACCGGACCGTACAATGGCGGCCATGGCGAATGCTCAGAAGGCCATCAAGATCCAAGCTCCCGGCAAGGTAGTCCTCGAAAACGATTGTCCCATTCCAGTCCCTCAAGCAGACGAGGTCTTGGTAAAAGTCGTCTGCGTGGCTATCAATCCTGTTGACGCCAAGTCTGCAGACCTTTCTCCAACTCCTGGGGCGACCTCAGGCTGCGACTTTTCTGGAGAAGTCGTCACCGTCGGCGACAAAGTCAAACAGTCTTTGTCCGTAGGAGACCGAGTCTGCGGCTGTGTCTTTGGGAACAATTCGGACGAGCTTCACAGCGGCGCGTTTGCCGAGTATGTTGCTGCGCCTGGAGATCTGCTTTTCAAGATTCCCGCAGACATGTCTTTTCAGACGGCTGCAACTCTCGGCGTTGGAGTCTCCACGGCCGGAATGGCCTTGTATCAGACCCTGAAACTGCCTCCACCAAGCACGCCAGCGAGCTCACCCCAGTTTGTCCTGGTGTACGGCGGAGGCACCGCAACAGGGAGTCTGGCAATCCAATTGATCAAGCTGTAAGTGTAGCAACTATATCTTGTCGAAGTGGCTGACCCCCAAGATTAGCTCCGGAATGATTCCCATCACAACTTGCTCCCCGCGCAACTTTGACTTTGTTAAGTCATTGGGTGCGGCAGAAGCATTTGACTACCATTCGCCGACTTGCGGGGCTGACATTCGAGAGTTCACCAAGAACACTCTCGAATACGCGTTTGATTGCATCACCGACACCGGGTCGATGAACATCTGCTACGCCGCCATCAGCAAGAGCGGCGGCAAATACGTTGCCCTCGATCCGTTTCCGATTCGATCCCACACGCGACGGAGCGTCATTCCAAAATGGATTGTGGCCTTCACCATTTTCAACAAGCCGGTGAACTGGCAGAGACCGTTTCAGAGGGAGGCCCGGCCGAAGGACCGGGAATTTGGAGAGGCTTGGTTTCGGGTTGCACAGAAGCTGCTGGAAGAGAAGTTGATCAGACCGCATCCTCAAGAGGAGAGGCATGGGGGTTTGGAAGGCGTGATCGATGGATTGGACAGAGTGCGGTTGGGTAAAGTCTCGGGCGTGAAGCTCGTTTACAAGATTTGAGTTTGTAGTGGATTTTGAAGGACAATTTCCTTGACCATCTCTGAGATACTTGAAGCATTCTTGACCGCTGAGTCGCTCTCCTTTGCAGTTGTCCGTGCTTATTCCGCCATTGAAGATTGGGTTGCGGGCCATAGGTGAAGGTTGTAGAATGGCAAACCCGTTGGGTGCCTCATTGAGAAAACCAGTGGCCGTTTCCAATATACAGTAAATCAAATCCAGGCAGAAGCACAAAAAGCCATCTGAGCTTGCTCACGCTACCCTTGAGACCAGTATCTATTCTATCACGTTGAAGTCCTGCTGAGTTCAGGTTGAGATGCGGGGGATAATCGGGAGTGGATGGATCTGAGCCGCGTAGACGGTGGAGGAGTTTGCGGATCATGGCAATGCCGGGACGCACGACTAGAGAGAGACGCTGACATAGCAGAAGAGGTTACAATTGCTGCAAACGACGTTGCTTGGGTGTCGGGCAATGCGGCCAGCTCCGAAGACTGGGCGCCGAATCCCCGAGATCCCGAAGCGATTCGGTACTCACCATCCCATTCCCCAGAAGCAGCCCAGCGGACCGAACGGACCCAATCACCTGTAAATATAGGCTCATTGCAGAGATTTGTGGCGTTTACGCGCCTTCTTGCCCTCCCGTGACAAACACCTTACTTGCTCAACCCTTTCCTTTGCCGGACGTTCACAACGGCTCGTCGAACCTGATCACAAAAATGGCGGCAGTAAAAGAGCCAATCGCAATCATCGGCTCGGGTTGTCGCTTTCCTGGAGGGTCCAGCTCGCCTTCGAAACTGTGGGATCTATTACGGAACCCGCGGGACGTGCTGCGCGAATTCCCTGAAGACAGATTACGGCTACTATCCTTCTACAACAAGAACGGAGAGCACCACGGTAGCACAGATGTCAAGAGCAAGGGATACCTACTGTCAGAGGACCATCGCGTCTTTGACGCGCCATTCTTCAACATCAACCCCCTGGAGGCGGACGGCATGGACCCAGCTCAACGAATTCTCCTGGAAACGGTTTACGAGGCCCTCGAGTCCGCTGGATACACCATTGAGCAGATGCAGGGCACTCTGACGTCTGTCTACGTCGGTCTCATGACTGCAGATTGGTGGGATCTGCAGATGCGTGATACCGAGACGATCGCGACCTACGCCGCAACCGGAACGGCGAGGAGCATTATCTCCAACCGCATCTCGTACTTCTTCGACCTCAAGGGCGCCTCGATGACCATTGATACGGCATGTTCCAGCTCACTGGTTGCCCTTCACCAGGCTGTCCAGAGCTTGCGCAACGGCGAGTCCACCACAGCCATCGTTGCCGGAGCCAATGTGTTGCTGGACCCTGCTATGTACATTGCAGAGTCCAAACTGCACATGCTCTCCCCCGAGTCCCGCTCACGCATGTGGGACAAGTCGGCAGATGGCTACGCGAGAGGTGAAGGATGCGCGGCAATCTTCCTCAAGCCTCTAAGTAAAGCCATAGCCGACGGTGATCACATTGAGTGCGTCGTCAGAGAAACAGGAGTCAACTCCGACGGACGCACCAAGGGTATTACCATGCCCAGTGCTACAGCGCAGGCGGCACTGATCAAGGCGACCTACCGCAACGGCGGCCTCGATCCCTTCACCGATCGCTGCCAGTATTTCGAGTGCCATGGAACCGGAACCGCGGCAGGAGACCCCATCGAGGCCCAGGCCATATCGGAGGCTTTCTTCTCGGGCCAGAAAGCAAGCTCGGATGACCAAATGTTCGTCGGATCCATCAAGACAGTCATTGGCCACCTCGAGGGATGCGCTGGCCTCGCGGGTCTTCTAAAAGCGTCCTTGGCAATCCAGAACGGGACGGTGCCGCCGAACATGCTGTTCAACGAGCTCAACCCAGCAATTGAGCCTTACTACAAGCACCTCAAGATCCTTCAGTCCCCACTTCCCTGGCCGGAAGTGCGCGGGGGCCCTCGGCGTGCCAGCGTAAATAGCTTCGGATTCGGAGGCACGAACGCTCACGCAATCCTGGAAAGCTACGAGCCCGAGGCGGAGGGAAAGCCTGAAAAGCCACCCAGGGAGCATTTCCGTGGTCCTCTCGTCTTCTCGGCCCGTTCCGAGTCGTCCCTTCTTGCTACCATTCGGGAGTACACCAAATACATCAAGTCGCACCCTACACTGGACCTCGAGGACCTGGCTTGGGTGCTGCAGGAAAAGCGCGGCACGTTCCCTATCAAGCACTTCTTCTCAGGATCTGACCGGGAGAGGCTGCTTAACTTTCTGGACAGCTTCCTCCAGACGGCCGATTCTGGGTCGGTGAGCAGCCTGGTGACCCGGACACAGCTGCGCTATCCAGACGAGGTGCCCGGCATCCTCGGCGTGTTTACCGGCCAGGGCGCTCAGTGGGCAACAATGGGCACCGCATTGATCCAGCGCTCCAAGCTCTTCCGCGAGTCGATTGAGCGCAGCGAGGCTGCTCTGGCCGCTTTGCCAGATCCTCCTGCCTGGTCGTTGGAGGCGGAGCTCCTTGCTGGCAAGGAGGCGTCCCGAATCGCCGAGGCAGCTCTGAGCCAGCCGCTCTGCACTGCATTGCAGATCGCCATGGTGGACCTCGTTACCGCATCGGGAGTGAAGCTCGACGCCGTGGTGGGCCATTCGTCCGGCGAAATTGCAGCCACATACGCCGCCGGCATCCTGTCCGCCGCGGATGCCATGGCCATCGCTTACTACAGAGGATTCCATGCGAAGCTCGCGCAAGGGAAGGAAGGCAGAAAGGGAGGCATGATGGCGGTAGGCCTGTCCTACGAGGCGGCTCTTGCTTTCTGTGCGCAATCCCAGTGGTCTGGCCGCATTAGCTTGGCGGCGAGCAACTCGCCGTCGAGCGTGACCCTGTCCGGAGATCTCGATGCCATAACGGAGGCTAAGGCATACTTCGACGAGCAGAAGACATTCGCCAGACAGCTCCAGGTCGACACTGCGTATCACTCATACCATATGCTTCCCTGTGCGGAGCCCTACTTGAAATCCCTCAAAGCCTGCAACATCAAGATCAACAAGCCCAGGTCGGATTGCATCTGGTCATCCAGCGTCCGTGCAGATACAGAGCTGCTCGAGGGGGATCTCCAGGCACTTACAGGACAGTATTGGGTGGACAACATGGTAAAGCCTGTGTTGTTCTCCCAGGCACTGGAGTGCTCGTTATGGAATGGCGGCCCCTTCGAGATGGTTGTGGAGCTTGGCCCACATCCTGCCCTGAAGGGTCCCGGGACTCAAGTCCTAAAGTCTGTTCTCGGATCCGCTCCGCCCTACATGGGCTTTATGAGACGCGGTGATGACGAGGTCGAGGCATTCTCTGGTGGCTTGGGCTTTCTCTGGTCCAATCTCGGACCCTCATTCGTCGACTTTAACGGTTACCGCAGCGCCTTTGGTGACTTGGCTGATGTTAAGCCGAAGTTACTGAAGGATCTGCCTTCGTACGCCTGGGATCATGACAAGATCTACTGGAAGGAAGGGCGCATCTCCCGCAACTACCGCCTGCGTAAGAGCACTCCACACGAGCTTCTGGGCCGTAGGGTTCCAGATGATTCGGACTATGAACTACGCTGGCGTAACGTCCTTCGACTCAACGAAATGCCTTGGATCCGCGGCCACGAATTCCAAGGTCAAGTCCTCTTCCCCGCCGCTGCATATGTCGCGATGGCTCTTGAGGCCTCGAGGACTCTTGCGGGCGATCGTCCTGTCCGGCTTTTCGAACTGAGAGATATTTCCATTCGGAAGGCGTTGGTCATGGACGAGGACTCGTCAGGCGTAGAGACCGTCTTCACGGTGAGGCTGCCGAACAAAGAGTTCCGTTCAAACGATGGAGCCAAGGATGTCCTGGAAGCAGAGTTCTCTGGCTACACCTGTGCTGATGAGGCGACCGGCGTTCTGGAGAAGACCGCATGCGGTCGCATCGTGGTGCATCTCGGCGAGCGTGATGGCAACGAACTCCCTCCTGTGGCTCCAGCTCGGCCTCACCTTGCGCCGGTCGATCTGGAAAGGTTCTACTCGTCTATTGCCAAACTTGGTCTGAACTACCAGGGCTTGTTCCAAGGGCTGACCCACGCCGAGCGGACGTTGGGCTACTCAAGAGCTGCTGCCACATGGAAGGAGCACGACATGGCTGCCGACTACATGGTACACCCGGCCTTTTTGGACGTTGTGTTCCAGGCCATCTTCGTGGCTCTGACATCGCCAGCCACCACCGGCGCACTCTGGACCCCTTACCTGCCTATCGCTCTCCACCGCATTGTCGTAGATCCTACGCAGGTCCATGACTACTCTCTTCCCGAGGTTAAGGCGGAGATGGACGCCTTCATTACACAGGCATCTTCTTCGTCGGTCACGGGCGATGTCCACCTGCTCAATCCCGCCGGAACCCACACCAGCATCCAAGTCGAGGGTCTCTTCTTGAAGTCCATCTCCGAAGCCACCCCCGCAAACGACCGGCTTCTCTTCTCTCAAACAGCCTGGGACGCAGACATTGCCAGCGGCGCAGTAGACGCAAACGAAGGCGAGGAAGACCCCGAGGAGCTCGAGCTGATCCATGCCATCGAGAGGTTAGCCCTGTTCCACTTCCAGGATCTCGTCAAGACCGTCCCCGCCGAAGAGGTCAAGACGTTCACCTGGTACCACCAGAGGCTCTTTGAGGCAATACACGCCAATCTAGACTTCATCCGCAACGGCCAGAGTCCTGTCATTGAGCAAGCATGGTTGGATGATACCCGCGAGACCATCGACGCCTTGCGCGCTAAGTTCCCGGGTCAGATTGACTTGGAGTTGATGCATGCCATCAGCGAGAACCTCGTGTCCGTTGTCCGCGGAGAGACCCAGATCCTAGAGGTGATGCTTCAGAACGACATGCTGAACCGCTTCTACATGGAGGGCCGAGGGTTCCGGAAGCTGAACGACTACATTGCGCGAGTTGTTCAGCAGATTTCGCACAAGCACCCTCGAGCTAAGATCCTTGAGATCGGCGCAGGCACCGGCGGCACGACCCGCAACATCTTCGATACTATCGGCTCGACCTACTCGTCCTACACCTATACCGACATCTCGTCCGGGTTCTTCGAGAAGGCCGCTGATAAGTTCCATGACCACGTCAACAAGATGACGTTCAAGGTCCTGGATATCGAAAAAGACGTGGCAGGCCAGGGCTTCGAGGAGGGTGGCTACGACGTCATCATTGCTGCCAACGTGCTGCATGCCACTCGCACCCTCGCCGAGACTATGCAACACACAAGGTCTCTTCTTAAGCCCGGTGGATACTTCATTCTGATGGAAGTCACCGGTGACCTGCTGAGGAACCCATTCGTCATGGGCGCTCTTCCCGGCTGGTGGCTGGGTGCTGAAGAGGGCCGTCGCCTCAGCCCCGGCATCTCGACCGTCGAGTGGGATGAGCTTCTGCAGAGCACAGGCTTCTCGGGCGTCAACACCGTGCTGCACGACTTCCCCGACACGGCGAGACACTCCTGCTCGGTGATGGTCAGCCAGGCAATTGACGACAAGTTCAGCCTTCTCCGCGAGCCATTGTTGGCGATGACCATGTTCCCCGAGGAGCAGCTTCTCATCATCGGCGGAAAGACGCTGCCCGTGGCAAAGCTGGTGCGCGATACTCAGAAGCTCCTATCTCCCTGGAAGCAGCGCACGACCGTGGTCAACAGCATCGATGCTCTGGACACCGCAAAGCTGGCGCCGAGGACGTCGGTCATTTGCCTCACCGAGCTGGACAAGCCGCTGTTCTCGGAAACGATGACCCAGGCGCGGTTGGAGAAGCTGCAGGAGCTGTTCATCAGCGCTAAGAGCGCCCTGTGGATCACCAGCGGCTGCACGGAACAGAGCCCGGTCTCCAACATGGCCGTCGGCATCGGTCGTGCTCTCATCACCGAGCTGCCTCATCTGACGCTTCAGTTCTTGGATGCAAAGAAGGTGTCCAGCCTTACGCCAACTCTGATAGTGGAGTCGTTGCTCCGCCTCGTTATTGCCGGATCGCCTGAGTTCTCTGAGCACAAGATGCTCTGGGCAACGGAGCCGGAAGTCATGCTAGACGATGACGCCGTCCTCATTCCTCGCGTGGTGCCCGACAAGGCAATCAACGATAGGTTTAACGCTGCTCGCCGTCAGGTCACCAAGCAGGTGAAGAAGGAACAGACCCGCGTGGAGCTTACAACTTCGGGCCCAGAAGACCAGTTGGCCCTGTTTGAGACGACGGCACCCACTGATGAGACCGTTGTTGTCGATGTGAAGTACTCGACGGCGATCGGAAAGAATTGCGTTCTCTCTCTTGGCAGCGTGCGGGGTAGCCCAAGTCTAAGCCTCGTCGCGTCTGATGTCAACACTTCGTCCGTCACCGTTCGTGATGCCAACACCTTCAGCCTGCCTGAGGGCCACGATGTCTGCCCAGACACGCTCTTGGATGTTGCCAGCCATGTCCTCGCAGTCGAGCTGCTCAATCTCATCCCGACCCACAGCTCCGGTCTGATCTACGAGCCCCCCGAGAGACTCGCTGCAGCCCTTGAGTATCAAGCAAAGGCTCGAGACGTCAGCGTGGTGTTCGTGACCGCCAATGGTGCTCATAGAAAGGATGGCTGGCTGTCTATTCACCTGCAGGCCACTGAGCGCGCCCTCCGCAACGTCGTTCCTCGGAGCACGGGATGTTTGATCGACCTGAGCTCCACGCCCCACACTGCGCTTGCATCGAGCTTGCCTCAAGGCGCCCGCACGTACAGATTCGACGTCCTCAATGGCGAAGCCCCCCTACCGGAGACTGCATCGCTCTCGTCCGCCTTCACCGGGACCGTGGCAAGACCGCCGGGCAAGCTGAGCGCGTCGACCGTCCGCGTGCAGGACCTGGCAGGAGCACCGCCTGCGCAGAAGGTCTATCCCAGTATCGTCGACTGGACCCAGCCCGAATTGACCGTGGCAGTAAGACCGCTGGAGCCAGCAGGCCTCTTCCGTGCCGATAGGACGTACCTAATGGTTGGTATGACGGGAGAAATGGGACGTTCCCTCTGTCGGTGGATGGTAACCCACGGCGCTCGCTATATCGTCCTCACCAGCCGTAGCGCCCATGTCGACAACGCCTGGCTGGATGAGATGGCAACGCTCGGTGCAACCGTCAAGGTCTATAAGATGGATGTCTCCGACAGAGGCTCCGTCCGTTCCGTCCACGCTACAATCAAAGAGGAGCTGCCCCCGATTGCCGGTGTCTGCAATGCCGCCATGGTTCTGATCGACAAGCTTTTTGTGGACATGAATGCCGAAATCTTGAACAATGTCCTGGGCCCCAAGGTTGAGGGATCAAAGATTCTGGACGAGCTGTTCAATGAGCCGAATCTGGACTTCTTCGTCCTGTTCTCCTCCCTTGCCAGTATTTTTGGCAACGCTGGTCAGTCCAACTACCATGCCGCGAATCTGTTTATGACCAGCCTCGCCGCGCAACGGAGGTCCAGAGGTCTCGCCGCCTCGGTCATGCACATCGGCATGGTTGCCGACGTTGGTTATGTTGCCAGGACCGGCCGCCACATAGAGGACCATTTGCGCAAGCTCCTGTTCCATCCTATGTCTGAGACCGACGTTCAGCATCTCTTCGCTGAGGCAGTGAGGAGCAGCCGTCCCGAAGCCACGGGTAACTGGAGCATCGTCTCCGGCATTGAACCGTTCCTTGACACTCCCGACGCGAAGTCGAGGCCGCCGTTCTACTCGAATCCACGCTTTGCGCACTACATCCACGAGGAGAATGCCTCCAAGGAGCAAAAGCAGTTGGGCGCCGCGGCGAAGGACATCAAGCAGCAGCTCGAGGCCGCAGCCTCAGAGGAAGACGCCATCGCGGCCATTCAGGAAGCATTCGCTGCCAAGCTGGAGACGATGCTTCAGATGGCGCCCAACACGGTCAATGTCAATGTTCCCTTGCTCGACCTGGGCACGGATTCTCTTTTGGCCGTGGAGATCAGAACTTGGTTCCTGAAGACGATCCACGTCGACATCCCTGTCCTCAAAGTCCTGAGCGGTGACTCCGTGGCTGCCATCTGTACAGATGCTGCAAGAAAGTACTTGGCAACAAGACCTGCAAAGGAGACGAAGGCGACGCCCTCCCAGAGCGAGCCTGTAACAAATGGTCTTGCTGAGAAAGAGAGCGGAGAGACCGCGAACGCGCAGGTAACGGAAACCGTGAGCGTCCTTGCGTCTGCAACCGATTCTGATTCAAGTAGCCTACAAGATGAATACCCAACCTTGCCAAGCAAGATGTCCGACCTGTCTCGGAGTACCACACCCACGTCAGGAGGAACCTCAACACCGGCGGAACTCTTCAACTCGTCCAAAATTTCGAGGAGCACCACTCCACTCTCGAAGCTTTCGGACGCTGCTCCTCCAAGCCCTCCGCCCAAGCGCGAGCTGACGTTCAAGAGGAAGGAAAAGCTGTCCCATGCCCAGTCTCGTCTCTTTTTCCTGAGGAGCTTGGTAGAAGACCCGACGACCTACAATTGCACGGCTGCGTATCAGGTTCAGGGCGAGATCAAAATCATGCGGCTCCGTCGTGCTCTGGCCGAAGTTATTGCACGGCACGAATCGCTTCGGACGGCGTATTTTACTGACCCCGCAACGGGCGAGCCCACTCAGGGAGTGTTCTCATCTCAGCCTGACTGTCTCAAGTGCGTCGAAGATGCTGATGAGGACACTGTCAAGCGTGAGTTCGACCTGCTGAAGAACACCGCCTGGGACCTTGAGCAGGGCTTCACTTTCGGAGCCACTCTCGTCTCGCAGTCGTCTGGCGTGCACACCATCATTTTTGGCTACCACCACATCGTCATGGACGGCGTCAGCTGGTTCCTTTTCCTTCGTGACCTCGCTCAGGCGTACGCCCTGCAGCCTCTGTCGCCGGTCACTAAACAATACGTTGATTTCACGCGAGAGCAGTTGGACTCCATAGAGGGAGGCAAGCTCACCGAGGCAATTTCGTTCTGGAAGAGCGAGTTCGCTCAATTGCCCGAACCTATTCCTCTCCTGCCTATTTCCCGAATCAAAGCACGCTGGGGCGCCGGAAGCTATAGGAGCCACAACATCAGCAGGGAGATCGACGCCACTGTGAACGCGCAGATCAAAGAGGCCAGTCGCGCTTTGGGAGTCTCTCCGTTCCACCTGCATATGACGGTCATTCAAGTGCTTTTCGCCAAGTTCCTCGGCCTGGATGACTTGTGTATCGGTGTTTCCGACGCAAACAGGACAGATGACGGTCTCTCGGACACAGTGGGCTTCTTCCTTAACCTCTTACCGGTCCGCTTCTCCGTCGATCACAAGGAAACATTCTCCGAGCTGGCCAAACGGACTTCCAAGAAGATTTTCAGTGCACTGGCGAACTCAAGTGCCCAATTCGACCTTATCCTGGACGAGCTCGACGTACCCCGATCTGAATCGTACACCCCACTGTTCCAGGTCGCCGTTAACTATCGCATGAATGATCTGCTCACATTACCATTCGGAGATTGCGAGCTTCTCTTCAAGGCCGCCGAGGACGCCAGAAACCCGTATGACATCAGCTTCAATATCACGCAGTCTGCTAACGGTTCATGCTTGCTGGACATCACCTGCCGAGAGGATCTCTATACTGCAGAGGCAGGAGAAACCTTGATGGATGTCTATGTCCATCTTCTGCAGTCCCTTTCCGAGAACAGGAATCTCACCGTTGAGTCCTGCTCACTGTTCGACAGCAATACGGCAATCCGAGACATCTCCATCGGAAAAGGCCCTCGGATCGCCCCCGAGTGGCCAGGAACCCTCACAGAAAGATTCCAAACAATGGCCCAGAGTCATCCAGATGCCATTGCTGTCAATGACGAGAGTGGCTGCACCACATACAAGCATTTGGCTAACAAGGTTGACAAGATTGCCGCTCATCTCCTGAAGAGGGAAGTCAAGCATGGCTCACCGATTGCGGTCTTGTGCCAGCCTTCCTCGAACCTCATTGCGTGCATTCTGGCAATTATTCGCATCGGCTGCGTATATGTTCCGTTGGATCTGAGCCTTCCGCCGGCCAGACATGCCGCTATGCTTGACAGTTGCAAGCCGCGCTTGCTTCTCTCTGACACAAGCACGCTCGAGCAGGCTCGGTCGACCGCTCCTGACGTGGAAGCGATCGACGTTTCAGAACTTCCTGAGATGGATACGACGCCAATCAAGGACCTTCCCCTCCCCGACGCGTCTTCGGCTGCATTCTTACTTTTCACAAGTGGCACGACTGGAACACCCAAGGGCATTCGCATTCCACAATCGGGTCTTGCGAATTACTGTGAAGTGGTTTCCAAAGCCATTTCTGTTAGCGCACAAGACTCCATGATGCTCCAGGCCTCCTTCGGCTTCGACATGTCCTTTGTGGAAATTTTCGTTCCACTCGGGAACGGTGCAACTGTCGTGGTCGTTCCGCAAGCCGCCCGCGGTGACCCAGTTGCCATCTCGGAGTTGATGCAGAAGACGAATGTTACTCTTACCTTCGCCACCCCTTCAGAGTATGTGATGCTACTCGAGTCCGGCGAGCAGTCACTCAAGGCTTGCTCAGCATGGCGCCATGCTCTCACGGGAGGCGAAGCAATCACGGGACGGCTGAAGCAGGCCTTCCGCGCTTTCGACCATCCAGGCCTCTCCCTTAGCAACTGGTACGGCCCAACGGAGAGCTCCGTCGCCTGCACCTTCGAGCACGTTGATCTTACTTCCACCACCTCCGCCACCGTCGGCGAATACAGTTCCATCGGCAAGCCACTGCCAAACTGCTCTGTGTACATTCTCGACGAAGCTGGAAACCCTCTCCCTGTCGGGTTCCCCGGCGAGATCTGCGTTGGTGGCGCAGGCGTCGTCCTTGGATACCTGAACCTGCCCGAGCAGACCACCGCCAAATTCTGTCCGGACCCATTTGCAGGACCAGAAGATGTTGCAAGAGCCTGGAAAACCATGTATAAGACGGCTGACAAAGGCCGCCTGCAAAAGGACGGATCTGTGATCTTCATGGGCCGCAGTGACGGCGACACTCAAGTGAAGCTTCGAGGTCTTCGCATCGAGTTGGGCGACGTGGAGAGTGCCCTGCTCAAAGCTGCTCCGGATCATCTCTCCAGTGCCGTCGTGTCCGTGAGAGGAGAGCCGGAAGTCCTCATCGCGCACGTGGTTTTACTACCCGGCAAGACTTTGAGCAGCAACGATCTCCAGCAGCTCGCCAGCAAGCTTCCTGTGCCTCAGTACATGCGTCCAGCTTTGATAATTCCGCTGGAACGTCTTCCCGTCACTCCAAATAGCAAGGTGGATAGGAAGGCAATCCAGGCTCTCCCTCTTCCTGAATTGTCAACGGACTTCGCAAGCCATGTGGCCTTGACGTTGCCTCAATCCCGACTGGCACGTTTGTGGAAAGGTGTATTGCCAAGGAGTGCTTCCCTTGAACCCTCTTCCGACTTTTTCGTATGTGGTGGTAACTCGCTCCTGCTTGTAAAGCTCCAAGGGGCCATCAAGCAGGAATACGGGATCTCTTTGCGCATCTCCAAGCTGTACCAAGCCAGTACCTTAGAGAACATGGCTCACCTTATTACCGCCCACCAAGAAGAGCAGACTCACGATGAAGGAATCAATTGGGACGCGGAAACAGAGGTTCCACAGTCAATGGTCCTCGCCTCGAAAACGCCATCTGAACGGAGGCCAATCAAAGACCAAAATAAGCAAGTGCTGCTGACGGGAGCACTCAGCTTCTTCGGCTCCACCATACTCATGTCGCTGATGGCAGACAGTCGCGTCTCGAAAGTCCATCTGGTGGCAGTAGATCCAGAAGGCACAGCCAAGCTGTCCTCATCCGACAAACTCCTCGTCTACACCGGCAACCTCCTCGACCCAACGCTCGGTCTATCCCAGGCCGACATCTCCACGTTACAGTCAAGCATCGACCTGATCATCCACGCCGGCGCTTTTGGCCACTGCATGCACAACTACTCCTCCGTCAAGGTCCAGAACCTCCAAGCCACCCGCTTCATCGCATCCCTGGCGCTCCCCAACCACATCCCCGTCCACTTCCTCTCCTCGAACCGCGTACCCCTGCTATCAGGCAACACAGCCCTGCCCCCCATATCCGTCTGCTCCCACTACCCCGCCACCGACGGATCCGAGGGCCTCACCGTGAGCAAATGGGCCTGCGAGCGCTTCCTGGAGCAGCTGTCCGCCTGCACCGGCCTCCCGGTCTGCATCCACCGCTCCTGCGCCGTGATCGGTGACAAAGCACCCGTCGACGACGCGCTGAACGCTCTACTGCGCTATTCGATACTCATGCGTGCGGTGCCGCAATTCCGCAACTTCGAGGGCTACTTCGACTTCAGGGACGCGGGTGAGGTGGCGGAGGAGTTCAAGGAGGCTGCGCTCGCGCCGGGGGAGGGAAAGGTGGCGTTGAGGTTCTGCCATCATTCGAGTGGGGAGAAGGTGCCGGTGAGGGATTTCCGTGCGCATATGGAGAGGATTCATGGGGGTGGGTTCGAGGAGGTTTCTATTGCGGAGTGGATTGAGAGGGCTCAGGCTCTTGGTATCGAGGTGCTTATTACGAACTATTTGGAGGCGGTGATGGGCAGAGGGGAGAGGGTCTCGTTCCCTTACCTTGGCGAGACCCAGAGCCAGGGTTGATTGCGGAATTGTTTTACTGAAGATTTGTGGTTCAAGCTGGAGTTTTGGCTTCTTTTGGTTGCGTTTTATTTGATGTTGGCGTTACTGGTCACGCATTTGTTTTGTACCTGAGGCGTTCACTGTTAGACCTTTCATGTAACTAAATGAAATACTCATGTCGTTTTGCTACAATCTGAGGCACTCTTCTGGTGAGCTGCCACTTGACTTGAGTAACATGGAACCCAGTGGAAAAGACAAGCAACCGTTGATCACATCCATATGATCTGGTACCGCAGGCAGATCAAGCAGCCCAAGCACTCTATTCGTGTTCGGTTGGGAGCGAACACCCAGATAGGTTCATCCTAGTTTCTCGTTCGTTGGTGGAGCAGCGTGAAGGACATTGCATAGCTGAACACAGAACAAATCAACCTGTCATCATGCTGGTGAGCTGGGGAGAGCTTAGTAACTTTTGTTGTATCAACAAACCCGTCTTTAAACATTTACGTGGCATGATAAGGATCCGATCTCTCCAATAACGTCAACATTTCCATCTCGCGAGTCGTAACCCCAGTTTTCCCGTCCTCCGCTCCACCACCTTCCCCACCCATCAGCCTCGGATGCTCCGAGTCCTCAATGTCTAAAACGGCCAGAGTCTCTCCTTTCCGCGTAACCGGCACATCCGCAGTGCATCGGGTCCAAGTGCCGATCCCACGCTCTTCGTGCGCCATCCTCTGCAGCTGCAGCGTCCCGTTCGCGCACCATTCAAGCCCGGCGTACGCGTCATAAGGGACGAGGCGGCGACGCTGCATGCAGGCAAATATAGGCCCGATGGTGTAGGATATCAAAATGAGGAGGGCACCGATCACGAGGGTGGTCACGAGACCGAGGACGGAAAAGTTGAAGTACTCGCTGTTTACGATTTTCTGCGGGCGAGCGATGGTCAGCACACATACACGTCCGTCCACACAGGGAGAGTTCAAGCACACCTGACTACTGCAGAGATGGTGCTCTCGTGTGCTGTTGGGTTTGACCAGCCATTTCTCTACTGTTGGGTCCGAGGGCCCTACCGCGACCTCCTTCATGACGCCTTGCAGGGCGGCGAGAGACGTCTTGTGCCAGTTCTCGGCCTCAAGTTGCCACTGGTCGTCCGGCAGCGCACCCTGAAATCCTTCCGAGAGGCTTTGCCTGGATAGTAGGGCCGAAGTCCCAAGCAGATATAGGACATTGTGCATGGAGGGGCGGTAGCTCTTGATGATTGCATCGACCCAGCTGAAAGTACCCAGCTGCTTCTCGTTCGTCCACAGGCCCGAATCCGTGGACTCATACTCGCCTCTGAACGGCTCGCAACGATTCTTCTCGGGGAGGTTCGGGTTGCAGTATTGCTCCTGAACCGTGCATGCCAGCACTGAGGCGGCGTCGTCTTGCATGATGGCGTCCAGTGTGCCTTCGACTTCGTTGCTGTCTGAATAATATATTTGCGAAACGTTCTTATGAGCCGAGTACCATAGATCGTTGACTTCCTGCGCGAAGATGATGGAATTCGCGGAAAGGAAGATCAAGTGGAGGTCGGCGTCCGTCTTTTGCAGTGCGGCGATAGGGACGAAATCGGTATTCGTGTTGTTCATAGTCCCGTTCAACACGGTCGCGTCCATGCCGCTGCTCGAAGTCATCAGCACTGCGAGTCTAGAGCCCTTTGAAAAGAACCGGAAGTGCTCACCCAAGCGTGTAGTCTGTGTTTGCGGTCGGCAGCTCCAACTCTAACGTGGTCACTGGGTATCTGTACGTGTAGTTGTTCCCTTCCCAGAAATTGACTGATTGTCCGTATTCATATTGAATGTACGAAGTATTTGAACTGTAGAGTTTGCCCTGCCGACGGTGCCCTTCCGTAGTTATCGGCGCGCATGTGGTTACGCGGCGGAGCTGAACTCGTTCCTTAACGGGCGTGTTGAGTCCAAAGTCATTATTGCTATCGAGGTATCCCGTATCGAACTGGATATTGCCGTCCGCGGAGAGGCACATGTTGTCCCCGAACGGACAGGTTACGTTCTGGGTAATCTTAGTGGGGAGACTCTGCTTTACAAACGTCCGACAGTTCGCCTTGTCCGACGTGTCTCGGTAGCACTGTTGGGTAAAGGTTGCATAGGATGACATCAGCCGTGCCTGATATGCATTGAGGTATGCGGTCAAGTCTGAAACGTCGGTATCTTGATCTTGCTGTAAGATACCGCAGTTGGGACTAGAAACGAGCACTTGATTCCCGGCAGCAGTTGCTATCTTCGAGGAGAATGTACCCGCGACGGCGAAGGCAGCGACGTGGCAAAAGGCTATGCAGACAAGAGGTAGAAGCCGTCCACAGGGCCTTGCGGCACTGCGGCTTCGCTTCCACGCTGTCAAGACCATAACCAGGCCCACGAATCCGCTCGTTCCAGTTGGCGAATTCCGGAGTGTGGCTTGTCTTTGGTGGTATAGACCATCTTGCGGCTTGGAGGTGGAGAAGCCATAATGAAGACAGAAGCAGATGATGGTCCAACAGTGCGAGCCGACTATGCTGACGAACAGAGCCAGACCGGCGATTAAAACGGTTCCGCCCTGGCGAGGTGTGGTTATTGTTGCGCCACGGATGGAACCACGTGACCAATCGGTCCAGAAGCCAGTGTAGATGTTGTAATGGCCGAAGTCGTCCATGGAATCGGACGAACTCATGTTCGAGTGTCCAGGAGCCCTGGTCAACTGTTGATCATTAGATAAAGGAAAAGGCTGAGCCTGCATTCGTCAATAGCTTTGGTCGTGAGGCGAGAAAATGAATTGCAGAAGGGCCGTTGAGTCTGTTTTAACCGTCGGATTTAACTGCAAGGCTACCTATAAGAAGACGGCCATCATTTCCACGTGTGGTGCAGTCGATAGCGTCGCCGACCGGTCGGGTGGGGGCCACGGCCAGATTAACTATTCTTAGCTTGCGATAGCCGCACCTGAGACACTTGATAATTAAACCGCCACACCCAATCGCTTATCATTTTTGACCAGGGGGTATGGGCTTTTTGCTACTTTTGTTGTTTCAGGTGCATCAGCTTCCAATAGCAATTACAGAACATAAGCGTAGTGCAGTGCCGACCATGTAAGAAGAGTGTGAAGCAGCCAGCACCAAGGTGAAGGCAAATTTGTTGGCTACCAGCTTGGATCTCCGCCTGCTCGGTCTTAGCATAAGTGTTTCACAAGCATGAGCGATGGCGGCGGGCTACGACGGCTATGCAGTAGCCGGAATGGTACTACAGGGGATCGTCACGTCGGACTGGCCACCCGTATAAGGTATAGCGCTAACGCTATACCTTTCCAAGTCTATCCCCGGATGGCCAATCCGACTGTGACGATAGCCGGTAGAACCCCGCCCGTCAGGAGCACGTTCCAGTTTTAACAATCTTGCTCCCCTGTTGCGCAATCAGCTAAGCGATGCTGTGACTAAGCGCAGATTTTTATATACCTTCCCTGCGCTGACCTGCGTTGCGCATGGTGCTATTCCAAAACCTCAAACACATAACGGTACGGAGTAGCTCTCTCGCTAACGCCAGTGACGATCACTTTCTACATCTGAATCTCCCCTACACGAGCACCAGCCCTCCCTCCGTAAACGCGCCGAGAACTGACATGCTACGGTGCCGTCCTCCGTAGATAAGTTGCGTTCTTGATTTGATGGCCGCCCCTGTGTCCGATAACGCACCTTTCTCACGAACATGGCGACCAACATTTTGTACCTCGCGGTTTGTCGCAGTAGACCTCGTCAGCAGTATTTGTATGTTCCGGAATGACGAAGAACCCGGCTATGAGACGCGAAATTTGCGTCCAGGTGATGTTCACAGAAAATGAAGCGAAGCAGCACCGAGAACTGTAGAGCCGCAAAGCCGAAAAAGTGCTGTGAAATAGCCTCCTTGGTCATGGCCAAGCCACTTCCGGCTACGCTAACCCAAAGCAAAAGCCGAGATTCTAGGAAGCCGGAGCAAAGAGTTGGAAATGGTTGCAGGACACCCCAACACGCTGCGTGATGTGATGAGCTCACCACGCCAGAGTTTATTTTGCCATTACCTTTGGTAACAAAGTAGGGTAGTAGGAGCCGCAGTCAGGTTGCAGCACTGTTACTCTGGAGACGCTGTCGGGCTGCGCGGCGGCCGTCCGCAGCGTGTACACGGTACGCCCGCCGCAGCAGAAGCTGTTGGTGGAAATCGACTGCGGTATAGGGAGGGGTAGTGATGTCTGCAAGGCCTCGGCGCCGGGTGCCAATGTGTGTTTTGTGGGTAGTGTATCCATCTGGGGTCTGATGTATGATGGGCACAGCGGGGTGGAACGGGCGCTGTATATATCGATGGAGGAATTTGAGATGTGCATGCGGTTGAGAGGGGCTGTCAGAACCTGACATTGGAGGTAAGGTGACCAGAGCCAAGACCGCAAATACTTTGTATTTCGACGGGTGGTGGGTACCCCGCGAACTCTGAAGCCCGTGTAGCTATGAAAGGATGGCATGACGGAGGCGTCGAAGTGGGGTTGAAGGCGAATTTGCGGGCGGGCAAGGCCATTATGCCCCGCGTTATATTACGTAAGTTTTTAGCCTCGGTGCCTCGTCCTGATCAACGAAGCTTAGCTGACAGGCAAGCTTCTTTTGCGCCAATCATATCAGCTCTATCTCATTGCCCCTGATTGGGCCAACTCTCACTAGACGTTGAACAACTGCTGGAATGGCCAGACTTGGATCCGGACTTCCTCAGCAGCGCGGGGAATGGCTAGGCCAACACTCTCCCGGCTACGGGAGATGTGAATTAGCATTATGGTGCTTGACTGATATTTCTGGGTGAAAGGGTAACTCCAGTTGTTTCCATGAGGTCTCCACCTGTGACTACTCCCGTAGTGAGTTCTTCGTTACGCCAAGGGTCGCACCGACTCACCGGATGTTCCGGAAGATGATGATATTGTTACTCCCTTTGGCTAGAGAGACCCCCACATTGCAAGGGCAATTGGTGTCAATCGCTTTGCGTTCGTTGGAGATTGTGGTGCATCTGGTCTGAGATGGACGAAGTAGTAGACCAGTAGCGATAAAAGAAGCCCCAGCAAACCTCTTTGAAGTAGTGTAATCATCTAACAGTGTATAGGAGGTACTTTGAAGGAAAAGACAAAGGAATTCTATCATTGAAGAGGGCAGTGACGATGAACTCAGCTCGGCTTTCCTTGACTGCACGGTGCCTTTGGCGCACATTCGGCCGGCACTCTTCTGAGCCAAGAGCAGCAGAAGCTAAGCTACCCCACGGATGGTGTTACGCTTGCGCTGGACTAAAAATAGACCGAATCACGAGGGATATTGCGACAGAATTACTGCAGGCTTGTTCCTGGGCATGGGAGAGAATTTTGTGCCGCAATTGCCGTGCTGGAGCGGCTGAGACGGCTCAGCTTTGTGTTATGACGAAGCGAAACCTGTTGTACCTTGAACCGGACCTTGCTTGACGCCACAAAGTGCGTAGACCTGTCGATCCGCAGCCGCGTCGTGGCTAGGACGCGGTGATGTCATGGGGAACGTGGGGCAGATCGGCGCAAAACGGCCAATGATCGGCACAACCAAGCTTTGTTGCCCCATAAACCGGCGCCTTTCGTGACAGCTGTGGCGCATGGCGTGTGGGGCTCCTCCAACGCTCGTCTGGCATCACTGGCACTCGATTGCACTGACGTCAGGCCTGTCCTGCCTGTCCCTGCAGCGTAAATACATGCCTCCAGCTTGTCCTCAAGCAACATCTTTCCCAACAACTTCAACAACTTCTCTACGAACCGCCTCTTTCCCTTTCATACCAAAGCTTTCACGACCCCACCCTCAACAGCAATCTCATTGATACCCGAACAATCACCATGTCTCTCAGCCAAAACCCCACCTACGGCGAGCTCGACCACACCGCCACCGGTCCCCGTGACCAGTCCCACACTACCCATGGCGGAGCCTACGAGACTTCAGGCACCACGACCAATGCAGGGATCGGCTCAAACAACCACACCACCACTCGTACTGAATACGACAACCCGCGCTCGTCCAACGCCGGTCCGCACGCCTCGAATGTAGCAAACAGCGTCGACCCCAGGATCGATTCCGACATGGACCACCGCCAGAACGTCGGTTACGGCTCTACTACTGCTGGCACCACCGGCACGGGTTCGACCGGTATGCCTGGCGGCTACCCTACCGGCACCGCCACTAGCAGCTACCCTACCGGCACCACCACTACCAGCTACCCTACCGGCACCGCCACTGGCAGCTACGGCACCACCACTGGCAACCACGGTACCACCACTGGCAACCACGGCACCACCACTGGCAACTACGGCACCACCACTAACAGCTACGGCACCACCGCCTCCTCCAACGCCGGCCCGCACAACTCCGCCGCCGCGAACAAGGCCGACCCGCGCGTCGATTCCGACCTGGACCACCGCGCGCGCCACGGCTCATCCGCCCACACCGCCAACCCCGACGCAGCCGCCGACCAGCGCAGAGGCAGCGCCGCAACTGCCGGCCTGAGGGCCTCGGGCGGCCTGAGCGGCGCCACTTCTCGCAACAGCGACGGTCTCATTCCCACCGAGATCGAAGGCGGCTTCACGACGGCCGAGACGACGACCGGGCACAGCGGTGTGGGAGGCAACAGCGGCGTGCCGGGCGTGCATGAGTCGCATGTCGGGAACAACCCCGGCAGCCATGAGCATGGTCCGTCTGCAGGCAGCAAGACTGCAGCGTCAGCTGGTGCGCACAGGAGGGTTGATCCGCGGGATGTTGATGCGTCGGTTGTGGGTCATCACGCTGGTGTTGGCGAGTACAACACTCCTGGTTCCCACACCGGAACTACTGGCCACCACACCACGACTGGCCACCACACCATGACTGGCTCTGAGTACGGCAACACCGGAACTGCTGGTCACCACGCCGCGACCAGCTCCGAGTACGGCCACACCGGAACTACTGGCCACACCGGAACTACTGGCCACCACACCACGACTGGCTCCGAGTACGGCAACACCGGAACTACTGGTCACCACGCCACGACTGGCTCCGAGTACGAGCGAGATGCCGCAGGCCCCGGCCACCACCACGACAACAGCGCGACTGTCGCCGACCACTCGCAGTCCTCGCACGGCACGAGCCTTGTCGGTAAGGTTCTCAACGCGGTGAACCCGAGGAAGCACGAATAATGTGTATATGTGACGAAGTAATGTAGATTACGATAGACTTATTCAAATACAATAATTTACTTTTGTATTCCTGCGCAATGCTCATGGCTACCACAGTAGAAGTTTGCGATAGATATAACTGTACGAACACCAAAACCGTGATCCACGTCTCGTTCTAGAGTCAACAACATCTTTTCATCTTGGTACACATCTTCACCACCAGCGTCTTCAGCGTCCCTACGGCAACAACACCGCCATCCTAACCACATACCACGATCCACCCTCTACCTCCCTCACCATCTTTGATTCCGGCACCTACGCTTCTGCTCTCGTCTAATAACAGAAAACGGAGGTATTTGAGCACATTTTCCGGAGCCCCCATTTTACCATTCCTTCTCAACTATACTTTCCGTGTATGCCTTAGTCTCGAACCACAGGCTTTAACTTACACAGCAACGGAGGCTTCTGCCAATTAGTGAATACAATCTGATCGTCCCAGTTCCCTACTTCTGGACAGAGTTCCAGATCGTAATGCCAGAGCACGTTTGCCAGAACCAGCCGCATCATCATATGGGCCAAGCTATGCAGATCTAATCAGTCTCTGTCCAAAGATCAAAGAAAGAAAAAGTGGGGGAAGGTGTAGAGAACAGTTAGGGGCTTCTACTTACTTTTTCCCAATGCAATTCCTCGGCCCGTAGAGGAACGGCTGTACCACCTCGAATACGTCATTTGCATACTTTTCATCCGCATCCTCCAACCATCGTTCCGGCAAAAATTTGTCCGGCTCGTAGAAGTGTGCTTTTGAGCGATGTGCCGCAAATGGGCTCACGTAGACGGTCGTTCCAGCCGCAACAGACTTCCCACAAATGATACTGCCCCCTCGAGGCACAACACGGGGCATACCCCCTGCGGCCGGTGGATAGATGCGCAATCCCTCCAGGATACAGGCGCGTACGAGTGGTAGCTGCGCGAGACGCACCGAGTCTATCTCCGACTTGTCTTTGAAGGCTCCACGAATTTCCTTGGTGAGAGCGGCCATCTTTTCCGGATTCCGGAGGAGGAAGTATGTCAGGCCGGAGAGGAGAGTGGACGACGTTTCGCTCCCGGCTCCCATCAACACACCACCAATGGCGTACATCTCGTGCAGTGGCAAGGCTTTGGTCTCCTTCTCCTCATCCCGGCGTAGCAAGAAGCTCCATATGTCCCGGTTGCGTGTTTGCTCGTTCAGACGAGCGTCGACAAAGTGTCGAGTAAGTTCTCCGTGCAGGTCACGTTGCTCAAAGAGCTTTGGAGGAACGAAGATTCGCCGGAGGATCGTGCTGAGCAAGGGGTAGCTGGCTTTGATAGCAGGCAGGAGCGCGAATGTTTTGACAGCGCCAATGAGAGCCATACCCCACGGGCGGTACTTTGGCTTCTCCAACATGTTGAGAGACGCCCCAAACAACATGTCACCTGTGATATCAAATAGAGTGTAGCTATACATCTGTGACATGTCAACACCTGCCGCTGATTCGCCGAGCTTTTGAACCAGGAGATCGATGTGTTTCTGCATCAGTGGTTGATGGTCGTACAACGCTTTTTCGGAGAACGCGTGCGACAAAAGACGACGTTGACGGGCATGATCTTCTTCGTTGGATCTGATCATCTTGTGATTAATTAAGATTCTTATGATACGGAATGAAGAGGCTATAAGTCCACTTAAGGCTCTTTACCTCTCCATCCGATCTTTACAACTCACCTGGTAATGCCGTTCGACCCGACAAGGTCAGGCCCATAAAAGTTCAAGTCTATTACAGTCGTTAGTCTTATATCTAACGATAGAGGCAGAAACATACCTTTAGGCAATGAAGGCTTCCCTGCGATCCTATGGCCGTAAATGTCCTTCCAAGCATCCACACTCGTGTAAGAGAGCTGTCCAGGCGCTATGCGAACGACTTCCCCATATTTGTCGTGAAGTCGCTTCGTCCACCGGACTTGTAAACCAAAACAGCGTTTGAATATAAACGGAAATTCGGTGGCAGCAGCAAGTTTTGGTCCCGGATATTCGCGCAAGGGATGGAAGTACAGGTTGTATATTATCGAACCGATGGCGTAGATGAGCTGTAAAGAACTTTAGCGCGTTAAGCAATTAGAAATTAAGAAAATGGTCTATACAAATATAGAGGCAGCTGCCTCAATGCCTAAGACTAGAGATGGTGCAATTGTCATTGTGTTGGTCCGGAGATGAGAACTGGCTTGGGAGAAAATGGTGGCGTGGGGATGAAGGCCACTTCAAGTGAAGAATCAATCTTGAAAGACACCGTAGCGCTGCGGACAGGCATATGTTATATACTAGAGGGGTGTTTATCGGGATTTTTATTGTTTTGCTTAGGTGTAGAGTCGGACAATAAGATAAAGTTCACGCTGAAACGACATAGCTACCTTCGGGAGTCGGTAGATACTTCGGACCGCCTTCATAAGCTTTCGTCCATTCGGGGTGCAGAAGCTTTTTCTTAAAAAAGAAAATGTCCGACGCCAAGTTTCTTTTACATGCATTGTAATGAACCGAACCATGACGTGATCACCGGAGGTCAGTATTTGGAATGCTAGGGGCTCCAAGAATCCGATTTCCCCCATAGCCATGAACATTACAAGGGAACGAGATGGGCGACAGTCGTATCTAAATCGTCAGCGAGAACAGTTTCCCTACGGCTAGCGGCCTTGCAGTAGGATTTCGTTGGTTCGCTCTGGGAGGGGGGGAAGAGAGGACTGGGAGAGACGGCGGTAAGAGCCTACGGCCACCCGCGCTAAGCAGCGCTGCGGCCATGCATATGAGACATTCCGAAGTTGCACATCGGCTTCTTGTATTATGTTGAACCGCGCGCGGGGCCATGCAGCTCGTTTCTGGGGCCGGGCGCTGAGCGACTGGGTTGCTAGCAGCGCTTTGCGCTTCGCTTGCTTGATATGCGCCATGGCGGAGCTCTACAATCTTCCAGCTATCACCTTGATCACCGAGCTGTCGGTAGTTGCACGGCTAGAGTCCGGCTCTGCAGGCTATGGTTTCATGGGCGGCTATGTGGGCTAAGGCATGGGCAAGGAGTCGGACCGGTTTAATAGCTGCGCGAGGGAGGTGGCGGCGACAGCGCACTGGCCGGACGTACAGGTGCTTATTCATGTTGTGCGGAACCAGAGAAAGAGCATGAGTAGTAATAACAGTGCAAGCCAGGGATATAGTTGCGTACTGGGCGGAACATCTCCTGCCAATTCGTATGCGTCGTTTAGAGAGCGCTGTAGTGCGGAGGGATTTTACCGCTTTTCCACGGTTGACTATAAAGAAAAGCTACTCCATCTATAACTCCATGCCTGGCTAGCCGGCTACCTATTATGTATATAGATGATTTTTCTCGTGCGGGGACTAGAGCAGTTAAACATGTAAACGCTCTAGCGGGCAAGATAGGAGCGGCGTACTCGTTCGACGTAGGACCCAACCCTATTATTCTCTATTCAAAGGAACAGTAGAATCCAGCCTAAGTAGCCTCCCAATCTTCTCCTCTTTATCTCGTGACTAAATCTAAAGAAAAGGTCCTTAAAATAGGTAAGGGCCGTGCCTCGTACTCTATAGTTCCTATACTAAAGTCAGGTAGTTTGGTGGTTTTAACCACTCCTAAGCCGACATTTATGCTATAATACAATTTTTCCTTTCCTTCTGATTCGCTCGCCAAAGAAACTGAATACAACTGGGATTGGGATTAAGCCCAAAGAGATAAAAGCTAGGAGCGAGTTACCCCATCCAAGACCGAGGCTATCATACATATCCATTCCTATAAGAGGTAGGAATGCTCCAAAAAGACTACGTAGAAGGGTGTTGGCGGCTATAGCAGAAGCGGCGTATAAGGTAAAAGCATCGACGAGATAGGTTTGGATGAGTGACTATGAAGGTTTGTCAGCTTTCGTTTCTTTAGTTGCAAGGCCCATCACATGGCCAAAAATCTGCACTCCAATCCCCATCTACGCTGCATCTATATCTAGGATGACTTACCACACAACAAATCACACCGTATCCGAAAATCGCATTCCCCACGAGTGGAACAATCCAATGAGTCCGGTACTGTACCGTCCAACCATAGACAAAAAGCCCGATCGGAATGCAGCACGCCGGCGGCACGAGCAACCAAAAGGCCAAACGGTCTTCCGGTTTCAACGATCCACCATTCGCCCGCGCCCTTTTCACTACAAAATCAGATAGATATCCTGTTACAAAAAGCCCTATGAACTGGCCAACACCGGTTCCAAGGTATGTTAAACCAATGATCCCACTACTGAAGCCGTATTGATTATGGAACACGAACGTAAATGTGGTGCAGAGTAGATAATACGTTCCGTATATGAAGCTGACGTACAGAGCCATGGACAGAACGATTGGGGATAGGACGAGGAGTTTGATCGGGCGGACCATCGCGCGTCGAAAGATCTCACGAGGCGGAATTCCATTGTCGAGCTTGGAGCGCAGAGCCTGGTTTCCAGTTGCCTTGCGGAGACGAGCGGTCTTGCGGGCGAGGATAACGGGTGCGTACGTTTCGGGGAGAAGAAAGAATGAGGCCACTGTCAGGAGCCCACCCTAGAGACAGTCCCTTGCATTAGCATACTAATGATGACAACTTGGTCCCTGGTGGACAGATGAAAGGTCGATGAATAGAGGTGTAGAACTGAGCAGCCGGAAGATACACACCACAATAGCTAAAAGCCAAAACACCCACCTCCACCCTGCGGCTTCAACAAGGAAGCCCCCACAAACGGGACCTACCACCGGGCCCGCGATCGCGCCGACAGTCCGAATGGCCATTGCACGGCCTCTCTTCTCCGGGGGCATTATGTCGCCAACGGTTCCTCCTCCAATCGTCACGCCTATGCCTCCAAAGCACCCTGACAAGAATCGGCAGGCAGTCAACATTGCGGTCCCGTTTGAAAGAGCGCAGAGAACGGTGAAGAGGGTGAACCCAACGTTCCCAGCCCAATATACCGGCGATCTTCCGTAGATCTCTGACAGAGGTGCGAAGAAAAGGGGCCCAATGGCGAAGCCAAGGCTATACACCGAGACGATGAATGCAGCCATAAAGTTGCTGTGGATCTCAAACTCGCGAATTACGTCCGACAACCCCGGGTTCATCAAGAATGACGCGAGGGGCGTGATGAAAGCAATGAAGGACACGAGCCATATGTTCGTCCATTTCTTCGCCCGGCCCCAGTTCAGCGGGTTTTTGGGGTCCGTGTCGCTGTCCCACCAAACGATATTCGATTCGTGCGCTTTCTCGTCAGGCGTTACGGCGCTGGGTGGTGACTGTTCTTCGTGGCGTTCCGCAACCAGAGAATTGCTTGTTGTGCTAGGGTCACTACCGCTGCCTTCATCTGCGTCTTTGCGTTTTGCTTGCATTTTGCAACCTGTGACGCGCCTCGTTGATTAGCTTCTGCCTTACAATAGGGCAAAGTCCACGCTCATTCTCGCAGACACCGAACAGTGGCTCAGTAACTAGTACTCGCTCGCATCCATACCAGTCGTCTCAGAAAGCAGATTCAACTTACTTGGAGGCGGTTATGAAAGCAATGTCTCAGAAGGATCAGAAAGCACTGCAACTTGACCTCCTTTATCACGGCTGAAAATTTTCACGCCACTGTGCTCTTCCGGGCAATCGTGATCGTCGTGCACATAAGCCAAGCCATGCATCGCACATAATTAACGCGGCAACCTTCTCTCAACGGATATTTGTTTGCAGCGGGGAAACACGCCAGGTTGAACTCTTTTGTCCGTGCGCAACTGTATAATAAATTGACGTGGCCAGACCTTTCGCTTAAATGTGTGTTGAAAGCGGCAACTTCTTCACAAAGTGCGCTAACCTCGGAATGTAGAATAATTAATTCTTGCCGCCTTGCATGGTCTGATGCAATAACGCTGTATTTCCCCGACCGAGGGCCTCGATGGCATCGGAGTCCGAGCCACTCAAATTTAGACACGCGTACTATTCCTCCGATTCTAGGTTTAGGAACGGAAGAATTGTCCGTGTCCGTACCCAGACACTACCATCAAGTAGTAGCTAGCAACAGCTTGTTACGTTATCAATCATTAAACTTTCTGATAACTTTATTATCTTTGCATCAACTCCGCTGTGTTTCACGTGAGCCGGCGTCGTTCTCTGTTCGAATCGCCCACTGGCCCGTCGAGGATCGTCAACTGTTCAAGTGAATAAGCTGAGTTAACTGCAATCCCAACTCAGCCTCAACCCACGATTAATCACCACTAGACCAGAACATATTCGGTTTGCTTCTGTGATAAAGTTGCCGCGTCAGATGCAACAGGTTGCGACGGACAAGGCTCTCTTTTAGGCGTTAGTCGACGGAAAATGAACCTAGTGGTGGCTATCAAGCAAGGCAAAGCTATTATGTGTAGTATCTGCGTCAAACACAGTATTCATCAGTTCTCGATGTCCGCGTTCATGCCTCCCATGGCGATCTCGTGTCCCAGACAAAGAGTCAGCGCTGTATCTTGCTCAGACATGGCGGTGGCCTCTTTCACGGTTAGCAGAAATCAAGATTTGTCCTACGACTTGCTCCCAGCCACCGAGCTCATGCGCCACGGACAACCGAGTTGATATAGCAGTTAATATACTGATGCGACCTTAGGAGCCGTAGCATTCAAAATCCACAGGTGTGTACCTGAGCATTTTATATAGTTGCCAATTGCTGCATTTAAATAATTTGCATTGTTGGGATGTGGTAAGTAGAACCTTCCTTTAACTCACTTTAGCTCGCTACTATTGCCACTTCGTTTTCCGAAAGTAATAAACAACAAATACCCGAATGCAAGGGTGCTAAAACGAAAACTTATATTTCGTGTTACTGTAGTCTTACCCACACTCATCCAATCTCCAACTCGAAGGCGCGGTTGCCCCACGGCTTCACCTGAATAGCCAAAGATCTTTTGCCCCCTAAATTTTCACCTCCTCCTCACGCCTACGGATCATCAGGCTCGTTGCTGGATCCGACATCAGAAAAACTCCATACGGACGAATCCTGGGCGCTGGTCCGGCCGCAAGCTTCCAGTCGTACTTTAAAAGCAGGTGCGAAAGGGCGATTTTTGTCTCGTTAGCAGCAAAAAAGCGTCCAGGACATGCATGCTGACCATGGCCAAAGCCAAAGTGGGTCGGGCTGGTGCTGACAAGCTGGCTCGCGTTCTCTTGCCCGGGAATCTGTCGCATGTTGTAGAAACGATATCCATCCCAATCTTGAGGATTTTCGTACACAGTGTCATCCCACATGAGATGTGGTGACACTGCTATCAGTTGACCTTTTCGAATAACAGTACCATCGGACAGTTTGATGTCCTCAAGGGCAAGCCGGCGCATGGGAGCTATGAATTGCAGAAGTGTCAGTGGGTTCCAAATAGCTGTAGCGCTGAGCCAAATGGGCAAGGATGTAGCTCACCAATTGTTATTGGCTTCAAGCGTTGGCTTTCTTTGATAACGCTGTCCAGCAGCTTCATGTTGTGAAGCGACGTTTTTTTCCAACCGCCATCAGCTAAGACTGCGACAATCTCCTTACGTAACGGCTCTATAATCTCCGGGTGTTGCGCAATATCCGACACAACTTGGCAGATCAAGTCGGTCGTACTATTGAGGGCGGAGAACGACATGAACAGCTGCATAAGAGCGGGATCGTAGGGCCTTCCCTTGGAGTTTCGTTCGAACCACTCCATCAAGTCGTCATACTCGGCCGCTCCCTTCTCGCTGTGGTGAGCCAGTTTCTCCTTGCGACGCTGCTCTAAGACTGGAGAAATGATGCCACGAGCCTCCTTCACAAGGCCTCTGAGCTTGCGGCGGCTGGGGAGAAACCAATATACGAAATACCGAGCCAGCTTGGGCCACGCACGAAGCTGCTCGGCTGCGGCAATGAGAGCAGTAGTATAGGCGGTCGTAACGCTTAGCCAGGCGGCATTGCGGCAGAGCTCTTCGCCCAGGAACACGCGGGAAGACATCCGCGATACCAGGCTCAGAATGCCTTCTTTCAAGCGAACCTGGTGCCAATCTATTCAAAACACTGTTAGTAGATCGCGGTTGCTTGAGTTTTGATACTACTACTAGCCGTTGTTATCAGTGAATATTTCTGAAAGTGCCACCTCAGCCTCTTTAGATAGAGGCGCCGTGACCTTATCTGTGGTTTTGGAGGTGTGTTAGCAAGCACCCTGGAAGCTCCCAGGCGGACTCTCGCGAAGCTTGGCTCCCACTAGATCCTAAAGCATGCCTAACTTACTAAGGTGCCTGGTAAGATCCTTCATAAGAACTGGCAAGACGATCGCTTTATCCTCATGAGCCGGCCTAAGGCCGTCGAATCCAGGCAGATAGGTGTGGAAGACCTGGTATCATGAATCAATGCTATGCGGGCTGATATAGATGCAGAGTACTCACAATTCTTAGTGTCTCGGAAAAGTCGAGACGGCTATCATTGCGGATCTCGTTCGCCAACGAAGGAGGTAGGAATGTCATCATGCCGATTTCAGCCACGACACGGGCTGGTCTGTCAGGGTGGTCCTTAAACCAGCTCACGATCATGTCGCGGGCGCCGGTGATGAAAGCCTTTCTTGACCTAGTATAGGTGAGTTCGGACGTGGTTTTAGGGTTGAGCACCGGAATGTTAGACTTGGGCCACTGGACCAAGTGTGCTAACAGGAGAGCCACACAAGATGTCACGAGGCAAAATATTAGCCCTAAGTGACTTGTGGTGCTCTTGATACCAGGCTGTAGAGTGTCGAGAGTGCTTCTGAGATCCATGGCGAAAGATCTTTTGTCCTTTGGGTCCAATTTCGAATCAGGTCTCTACCGAGGACGATACGATTAATATAGGGGGATATCAGATGTATCCAGCTTCTATATCATGAAGGCTACGTATGCGCCTCGGACAGCGATTATACAACAACGAGCACGTCGGCGAGCGAGTGTTGGATGCACAATTCGACGGAACCTCTATTGACAGTTTGCAATTATGCACGTAGTTAACGTCATCTGGATGCTTTCTACGGATCTTGCCTACAAAAGTCTTGAGAGCAGGGGTTTACCGGACCATACCTACCTAGACAGAACACCAAAACTCTGCCAGCATAAAAGGATAGATGTCAGGGACGGCCCGCCTGATCGGTGGGGCCGGCGCGTCTTGGACGATGCCACGTCTGTCAGTCGACCGCCAGTCGACTGGATGACTGATCCAGTACGACTCGCGATCGGCCGAAAGGTACGTTCTTGGCAGACCAGGAGTCTGACAAGCCGATCTGCTTATTGTTTCACTTGGTGATGAAAAGAGATAGTATTGTCGGCTCTGCATGAGTGGCATCAGGACTGAGAGGGTGGCCAGCCGGTGTATGACTTTATACTCTGCTCAGGTGATAAAGCTAACCGAGAGTTGCTGCCGTATATACTGTAATAAAACGCTTTAGGAGCAGCTAAGTTAGAGCTTGTATAGAAATTAAGCCCGTACGGTAAAAGGCAATCGCCAAGTTAGGCATCCCGTAGGGGGCGGAGGGCCGTAAGGGAAAGAGATACTTCCAGAAAATTAGCACAAGACCGTGGCTAACGAGCAAGAGTCATTCGGTTATTTTCTCCGCTATCTAGGGAGGAAAGTGTAAAGCCAGAAGTAGGCGGCAAAGCGCTGACATCACGTAAGGAGCCACGTAAGATCTCGCATACTTCGCATACCTCGCATACCTCGCGCACCTCGCATACCTCGCATACCTCGCATACCTCGCGGAACTCACATACCTTGCGTAGCTCGCGCACCTCGCGCACCTTACGTACCCACAAAAATCTAGTACCCTCCTAATGCATGGAGGACAGATCCAACACCGAAATATCCAGATTGCAACCACATTCCATTAGTCTATAGCTTTACTCTTTAGCTAGCAACTTGACCCTTCGTGGTCGACTTAAGGTAGCAATTACTACCAATTACTATAACCCTGCCTACGTGCACTGCGTACCGCTTACAGGCAGCCCCTACGTTCTTCTGTCCTTGGTAGTAGAAGCAGCTCCGTTACAGCTAACATCCCTATGATTACGCTAGTATATAAGGGGAAGGCAGAAGGTATGAAGTGGTCAAAGATCTTTAGGGCTTACTGCGCATACTTGCATGCTCGGAGTCCGATACTACCCAAAGACCGGGCCGAACGAGCTGCATATTCTTTGCCATTCACAATCTACCATTTCCTGCTATCTACGTACACGTCACGTATCGCGCAAGCAAGGTGAGGGGATTGGGACTCCAAATTCGGACGTCACAGGGAGACAGGTTCACGGCGAGCACAACCGTAGCAAGGCCATAGACGATCTTCTCACATTCGCTGTCATCGGGGCTCAGGGCAGCACTTGGCCCAACGTAGGCGCAGGCCAAAGGAGACAGAAACAGGTGCGGGCTCGATACGCCGGTCAAACTAAGCCTTTTTGCCCAGCCTCCAGTTGGCGCGCACTGTTCATCTGCTTAAATGTCCATGCTGAAAGAAGAGATCAGCGTCAGATTTCACAAAAGCATTGCTGCGACTTACTTGATGTGCGTCGTCTTTGCCTCCAAATATGCCATCAATCCCTCTCGACCCATCTCCCTGCCCTGCCCGCTCTCCTTCCAACCGCCGAAGGGTGCCTGTACGCCCGGAGCAAAGAAGGTATTTATCCCCACTGTTCCAGCCTCAAGTCTCCCAGAAACGCGGAGTGCTCGGGATATGGACGCCGTGTACACAGTCGCTAGATGCGCCGTGTCAGCAAATATCAGATGTAAAGAGTCAAGCGGAAGATTACCAGAGAGACCGAACAAGGTATTGTTCGCCTCGTACACAGCCTCGTCCTCGGTGTCGAACGTCCGCACCGTCCCCACCGGGCCAAAAATCTCGCGACAGTAGATGTCAGCATCAGGCTTAGGGTCCACGAATAGCGTCGGCTCCACATAATAGCCCTTTTCGCCGATGCGGCTGCCACCAACAAGAAGAGTGCCTTCGTTGCGTTGCTTGGCGTTCTCGATAAATGACATGACACGCTTGAACTGCTCATGGTCTGCCAGCGGGCCCAGTTCTGCGAACGGTGAAGTCAGAAGCGCCGGGTTGCGCATGCCGGCTGCCATGCCGGAGAATGCAGCTTGGAGCGCGGCGATGAATTGTGGAGCTATGGAGCGGTGAACAAGGGTGCGGGATGATGCGAAGCAGGCCTGGCCTGAGTTGACAAGGAGACCCATGGTGCAGCTATCGGGGCACATCAGCAATGCTGCTTCGTCAGCGTGGGGAGAGTGGGGAGCTAAGGCCGCTCACTGCTTCACCGCATTCTCAATGTTGGCATCCTCAAACACTATCGCGGGGCTCTTGCCGCCCAATTCTAACGTCACCCTCTTCAAGTTACTCCGTGCGGCTGCCTCCTGAATCTTCTTTCCGGTAGCCACCGATCCAGTGAAGCTGATTTTCGCGACTTTCATGTGCTCGGCCAGCAGCGCTCCGGTGCTACCTGGGCCGGACAGGATCTGGATAACGCCGGGAGGGAAGCCCGCCGCCTGTATGAGCGAGCCCATCGCTGCGAGGCCCAGCGGAGCCTTTTCGGACGATTTGAAAACGACCTGCGCGGGAGAGGTGAGCGTTCCGGGAGGCACGAGTCTTGCGTGAGCGTACACACCGTGTTGCCGGCTGCCAGGGCAGGAGCCGCCTTCCAAGCGAACGTGCTGCCCATAATGAGCTTTGAAGGAAACAAGGCTGCATCCTGTGCTGAGATCTCTACTCACCTGTGGCTAGAATTCCACGGCCCGATACCCGCGCACACACCTACCGGCTCGTACGTAACGATCCTCAGCGGCCCGCCAGCCTCAGGCCTGAAGGCTTCGCCGGCGATCTTGTCTGCCCAGCCGGCGTAATCTGCGGAGCATCGAATCCCTCGTGTCAATCTGCCGTCGCTCAAGTTCTCACGCTGGACTGGCAAGACTCACACCTCCAAGCGTCGACTGTCGCTCCCTTGATCATCTCCCTGAGACCAGCCGGCTGGCCCATTGTCATCGTTTCCAGCTTCGCCAACTCCTCCATATTCTCTTCTATCAGGTCTGCCAGCTTGAGCATGCACTTAGCTCGCTGCGCGCCAGAGTATGTGCTCCACGGTCCATTCTTGAAGGCTTCGTAGGCGCCGTTGACGGCAGCATCGACATCCGCGGGTCCTGCAACAGGGACATGCGCGACGAACTCCTCGGAGGCAGGGTTATAGACGGAAAGGACTTGGTCGCTGCTCGCAGACACGTACTGCAGCGTGAAATTGAGCCCGCGAATATTTCCATGGCGAAAGGACTGTTCTTCTCTCGGGACACACATACCTGGTTGTTAATGAAGAGGTCGGTCCTCATCAGTGAGTTCCCCCGGGCGGCAGCCATGTTTTAGCAACAACTGTTGGTAGTGGTTGGCGAGAAGTTCCCGCGAAACGGTAGCGACTTCGCTGGTTTTAAAAGAGCCATCGGGAACATCGATATCATCTTGATTGCCACAGCTGTCGGCGTGGATGTCCCGGCTGTGACTTTTAATGCCGAGCTGGTCAGAGTGCGTCGGCTGATTTTCGCCGACCGACATCAACCTTGTCCGACGCGGCTTAATACTGCAAACATAAAGCGCGACGGTAAACCAGCTCTCCAACACGAACTGCCCTCTTTCATATCCTCATGCCTCTTCCAACTCGTCTGCTTGACCCGCTGGCGGCTGGCGCGCTGCTTGGCCTCGCTGCCGTTGGCTATGTCATCTATCAGTGTTTATTCTCGCCACTCGCAAGGTACCCAGGTCCTTTTTGGGCAAAATTGACCAAAGCTTGGCGTGCATACACCACCTCAAGCGAGCAATTCCACCGCGAGCTGGTCAAACTGCACCGGACGTACGGCAGCATTGTGCGAATTGGGCCCAATGAATTGTAAGCGCCCTTCGTGCTTGTGCTCGACTGATTGTCCGTTTGGGCTAATCCCGTTGAGCAGGAGCGTGGGGGATCCAATGGCCTTTAAGGAAATTTACAGTGTGTCGCCCAGCCTCTCTCTTTCGCTCTCTCTCTTGTGATGTCGCCTAAGCACCAAGCCAGAGTCAGGGAACAAGTTCATCAAGTCCGAGTCATACAGCGTGATTCAGGGCCGCCGGTCGTTCGACCTGACGGGAGAGAGGAGCGAGAAGGTGCATTCGGAGCAGCGGAAGCTCGTCGCGCGCGCCTACTCAATGGACTCCATGGTTTACCTCGAGCCCAAGATCGACGTGGTCATCAAAGCCTTGACGGAGCAGCTTGACCGACTATGCGGCCAGACGGTGGACATTGGAGATTGGCTGCAGTTCTTTGCATTTGGTGGCGCCCCCCTCTGCCCGAGCCGTCTCTTGTGGCTAACACGCGCTCTTCTCCAGATGTCATCGGCTCCGTCAGCTTCTCGCGTGAGTTCGGCTATATCAAAGCGGGAGACGACCAAGGCATGTTCCAACGTATCCAGAACACCATGGCGTCCGCGGCGTGGCTCATGCACGCCGGCTGGTTCTTTCGCCTACACCAGCGGCTCCAGCCCCTGATCGGGAACTGGCTTGCCGTCAACGACCGCAACGGCTACTTCTTCGAGTTCGCACGTAAGGAAGTATCCGCGCGCCTCGATCGGGGTGGTGACGCCAAGGATATCCTCGGCCAGCTGCTCACCGTGCAGAAGGAGAAATCGCAGCTCGATAATACCAGCATCTCGTTCATGATGACGTCGAACGTGTTTGCCGGGTCCGACACCACCTCGATCGCGCTTCGGAGCATTATATACCTCCTGCTGAAACATCCAGCCACAATGGACCGTCTGATGCGGGAGCTGCGAGAGAGAGAAAGCGAGGGCAAACTGAGTGATCCTGTCAGCTTCGAGCAGGCTGGCGCTTGGCCCTACCTGCAAGCTGTTATGCACGAAGCGCTACGCCTGTACGCTCCTGCAGGCTTCGTCCTGGACCGTGATGTGCCGCCTGGGGGACTGGCGATAGGTACAAATTACATACCAGCGGGGGTGAGCAATCCCTACGTCGGTAGATAAAGGGAAGCCAACTAAAGACTCCAGACTGTCGTCGGGACTAGTGCCTGGGTCATCCACCGCTCCCCAGAGATATGGGGACCGGACGTCGATGAGTTCAAGCCCGAGCGCTGGCTGGATAGCAGTAGGGAAGCCGACATGAGTATGTCTCCTGAGCGTATGCGGAGTGGGCATGGCTAATTGCACCGAACTAAGAACGGTTTTTCTTCGCCTTCGGCGGAGGCTCGAGGACATGCATAGGCAAAAGTATACTTCCTCGTCGTGGGTTCTCGACATATGCTAACGTGCGCGTTCCAGATCTCAGTTTGCTTGAGATCGGAAAGGTAGAATCCTACGCCCAAGTCACTCCTCTACCACCTTTTCTGACCACGCTCCAGCTGATACCAACTCTGCTCATGCGGTACAACATGCAACTTGCAAAAGATGTGGTCATCAAGGAAGAGTACGGGTAGGTTTGATTTACCGCGAGTCTTAAGTATACAGCTAAGATTATCCAATAGATCTCTTGTATTCCTCAAGGGCCTTCGAGTTGAACTCAGTTTGCGAAAATTGTAAGGTGAGTCTGAAAGCGCACTCGTCTCCGGGTAGAGTATGCGCGCAACAAGAGAAGAAGTTGCCAATGGAGTATTGAGCTCCCCGGATGCTCGGGAGGTACAGGACGGAAGATTAGTAGCTCGAGTACAATTGTGTCCATTCACGGCGCAACGTGATGCTGGATCATCAACTCGGCCATTGTGAGATCCACGGGAGCAAAGCGCAAGCCTTCAAAGACTGGCCCTAGTGTTCCGGAAATCAGCGAATACTTGTAGACTGTTAATCGTAGCGTACTATTATTCAATACACTATCAACATCTGATGGATGATTATGCTGTGCTTACATACATATTAATTCCGCTTCAAGCTACAACTGCCTCACGCATAACAACTAGTTTATAGCCCGTCACACTTATTTAACCCGCTAACAGGTCTAATGAAGCGCTGATTTTCTCTTTTCATTGTTGAATGTTGCACAGTGAAATTGTACGTGGGCAGTGGCATCAGAGAAGGCAGGAGCCAGGGGAATTGCACCTGTTAAATAGCCACCTCCTCAAGCTTCTCTTCAAAAAACAATCAACATCAGTCATCTATCTTTACAAAAGCAACCAAGCTCATCAGATTCTTACCATTTGCAACCTCTATATTGCAAACCAACCCTCTAGGGGCTTCTGTGCAGGGCTTATATACCAGCATTTCCCATTTGTTGTATGAAAGGGAGAGCTTAAATACCGTCAAAGATTATTGAAACGACTTTAAGGCGTTGTTCGGAAATTGAAATGCTTAGAGGCTCTCCAAAGGGCATTTGAAGTTGAAAGTGCTACAAGTGCCAATGAACCCATTAGACTAGCAATGTAAAGAGGTAATTGGCAAGACTTCTCATTGGATCTAAAGATGGATCTACTCCTAAGGTACTGCGATCAGATGCTACGAAACCCCAATTTCTACCGTATTGGCAATCTATGCTCTAAGCCTGTCAGTGAGCACAGTTGCTCCTCTAACACTGTTGTAAAGCTCTTAAACTTCGATGGTCATGCCACCATTAACATCGCGAGGCACGTCTCCCAAGCCGTATCTCGTCGTGGTCAAGCTGTTCACTCTTGTCTCAGCCGTCTGCAGGTCTTCGTGCACACTGGAACATTTCACATACCTCCACACGAAGTTTGCCATCTGGTTATAGCGGCAGCCCACGATGAAGCTGGCGACTGCGTCAGCCTGTTCCGGCTCCTTCGCCTTGACTTCGCTGAGCAGCTCTTCGCCGATCTGGTCGAAACGCTCGATGTTGACCTTGAGCTCCTTGCACGTATCGTCAATGGCCTGCTGCACCGTAAAGCCACGCGTAGAGACAAGAACGGGAATGATGCTATCGATGTCGCCGTGACGCTGAACAGAAAAGGTCTAGTCAGAAGGGTGTCTCTCTGTATCTTCATGGGCTCACGTACGATTTCCTTCCTGAGGGAGAGCATGTCGTTGGACCTGTATTGCACATCGGATCAGCGAGCAAGTTCTCCACCAGGAAGATGTTCCACTTACAGGGACATGTTCATGTTAACCTCATGCCACAGGGCCCGCATCTTGGGGTGATTCATGATCCAACGGGGAATGTTCTGGCCGTCGGCATATCTGCTGCGTGTTAGAAGACGGCAGAAACCAGTGAACCGAAAGATGGGGGGTGACTTACTCGTTCAGAGCCAACATGGACGTGACGGCGCTGGTGCCCATCCGCGTCCTCCAGTATTCGGTTACCTCGGGCATCGCGCCGCCCAGCTTCCTCGCTTGCTCACGCTGCTGGCAGTCCATGTAGTAATCAATTTCCTCGACGAAACACATGATCTGGTCTGGGAGGAAAGGTTCGTTAGCAGGATGGTCCGACCAACTGAACTCGTGGTCTCCTCTACCTCTGTTGTACACCTTCTGCAGCTCGGCACCAATCACGTCCAGGCTGCGGATCAGCTTGTTCGTGGGCGGGTTGATGTCGAACCGGAACTCGTCAGTCTCTTTGTCCGGAACGCCGAGAGCATAGCGGGCGTAGTGGAAAGACTCGCGCCTGAATGCATTGGCGTTGTCCAGGTTGATGAAGAGGTCCGAGGTGGACTGATCGATTTCATCGTCCCAAGTGAAAAGCCACAGGAACCAGAACGTGACTATTTTGAGCCTCTCTCCGTCCGCACGCGGCCACCACCGAGAGGACAGTAGGGCGTAATCGCCTTTCTTTAGGGCGGCGGCTCTCTCGGGAGGGTACAGACTAAACAATGCGTTAGGCGAAGGAGACAAAGCTACTCCAATGTTTGAGGCGCACTTACTCATCAATTCTAGCGGAAAGAGCTTCTCTAAGCTCAGGGTAGTTGGGATTGACCGCCTCGGGCCAATCCTTGTACAAGGGTTTGAGATTCGGAATGTAGAAGGAGTTGGCGCTCAGCTTGGCCCGCAAAGACGGCCTAGGGTTGACTGCTGGAGTCTGGACTGCAACTGCGGCGGCGGCCATTGTGGAAGTTGAAGAATTGTAAGTTGGTGTAGTCGTAAGGTGTTCTTGGTTTGGTTGTGTCGACAAATATCAAGACTCCAGAGCAGTTCTTATACTGGATGCTAGCCCCGTATACTCAATTCCAGATATAAAGCGTATATCCCCGTACCGACACCTTCGGAAAGCTAGAAAATCCAACGGTATAGGAGACTTTTTTTTTTTGCGCCGACTCTATTCGTAATTCGAAGGGTCACGGTGTAAATTCTACCGCCTCGGGACGGTGACGGAATCCGCCGATTGCTCCGATGCAATTATTGCCGATTTTAAAATAGCTCCGTTTTCATCCGACAACTTGCCGACATACAATAGAGAGATATAGATTGTCGGAACGGTATAAAACGTTTTGAAAATTATCTGCCGTTGAGCACGTTTCGCGAATCGTTCGTTTTCTCTGTTGATGGAGAGAGGCATCATGGCGATACCCTCCTTGCCACTATCTCTTACTACTACTGTAGGGAGTGTCTTGGCTCTGTTGTTCATCTATGCGGCGGCTACTGTTGTGTATCGTCTCTTTTTGCATCCTTTAGCCAAGATCCCTGGGCCAAAGCTTGCCGCCGCCACGAAATGGTACGAGTTCTACTTCGAAATCATCAAGGGGCCTGGTGGCCAGTTTTTCCGGGAAGTGAATCGCATGCACGATGAGTATGGTAAGCAACGAGTCCTCCAGATGCCGCAGGTCTCTTGCACAGCTAAATGAGACGAGTCAGGGCCCATCGTACGCATCAATCCAGATGAGATCCACGTGCGAGATCCGTCATGGTTCGAAATCCTCTACGCGTCTCACCCCGCGCAACGGAACAAGTACCCCCCGGCGGCGCAGCTTGCAGGATTACCCCTAGGCAGTAGGTACATGATGATTGGATGAATTCGATTCTCGGCGCCTGACACTTACACTACTCTTGCAGCCCACGGAACGGTCGACCATGAACTCCACCGAAGGAGAAGAATGGCAAACGCGCCGATGTTCTCGAAGCGCGCGGTCGCAAGTGCTCAGGGTTTGATACGTGAGCATGTCAACGAGCTCGCCGACGTCTTCGCGGCCAAGGTGGGAACAGGCGAGACCGTCGAGCTGCAAACTACGTTTCTAGCATATACCACAGATACCATATACCACTACATGTTTGACAAAGACACCGGATACCAACGCAACCCCGAAGCGGCCCAGAGCTGGCGGCGCTCTATGATAGCAGTCTCCCAGGCGACGCCGTTCATGAAGCAGTTCCCTTGGTTGCTCTCAAAGATGATGATACTTCCTGGCTTGGAGTGGACTCTCACGAGGACGCAGCCGGATGTTGCCGGTCTGCTGGGCACACACAAGGTAGCTACACCTGCTTTTACAACCCATTTCTCATATTAGCTACTTACACCTGCGGCAGCTCATGGGTGAGATTGTGTCGAAGTACGTCACATCAAAGCCAAACGAGCCGGACGTCGAAAAGCAAAAGCCCGAGGACAGTGAGCGCCCATTCAAAAAGCCCAAGACCATCTTCCACGCCATCGAGAGCAGCGCTCTTCCTTCCCACGAGAAGACGCCTGCCAGATTGGCACAGGAGGGCCTTACAGTTCTCTTTGCCGGGGGAGAAACTGGGTCCAGACTTTTGGCCAACACGGTCTACCACCTGCTGGCCAATCCGGACGTGCTGGAAAAGGTCAGGAAAGAGATATTCGAGGTGGCGGGGGGTTCCAACCAGCTGCCAGATGTCAAGGATCTGGAGAGATTGCCGTGGCTGGTAAGGATGGCTTGAAACGCCTCTCTTGTGGGCAAACACTGACCCTCTGCAGGCGGCTTCGGTGCGAGAGTCGCTCCGGCTCAGGGCCCCCACGACGTCCCGACTCCCCTTGGTATCCAACAAAGAGCTTGTATATGGCGACCGGGTCATTCCACCCAACGTGAGCCGGCCGAACATGCACACAGCTGTGATTTCTCAAAGCTAACTTTTGCGCAGACTCCAGTCAGCATGAGTATTCCCGATATCGTCCACAACGCAGACATCTTCCCCGAGCCTATGAAATTCATGCCCGAGCGGTGGTTCAACGCAACAGATATCCAGAATCGCTATTTCGTACCTTTTGGGAAGGGAACGCGGATGTGTGTCGGGATGGAGTACGTACCCAAGATCTCTCGGCGAGTGATTGTACGCTGACGTGTTATGCAGCTTCGCGTACGGTGAGGTCTACATGAGCTTGGCGACGATTCTCTGTCGATTTGATCTCGAGCTGTTCGAGACATATCGGTCGAGAGATGTGGACTACAACCGGGACTGCTTCCTTGGAGAGAACGATCCTTCAAGCCCGGGCATTCGGGTCAAGGTTCTTGCGGATTCCAGGGCGTTCGCTGCTTGATTCCTCGCTGCTAAGCTGGTCTTTGCCAATCCAATGCGGTTCGCCGACCTTGAGGGGGCGTCTGTTGTAAGACGACTTGACGGAAGGAGCTTACATAGAAAATTGCTATGAAATCTCATGGTCCGTGGTTAGTAAGAGCTTACTTGGGAAGATGTTTTAGAAGTCGCAGGTGTGCTTGAACATGAGCTGAACAGGCTGAGGTCGGCGACCAGAGGCGCGTCTGGTCCGACGAGCATGGCAACGCAGCTGGAGCCACCTGCAGGCGCGCCGCTGACCGGTTGTACAGCCCCGATTTCCCCTGGCACGACGAGACGACTTGACCCAATTGACGGAATTGAACAGGGCATTGGTGGCGCCGTATCAGGCATCAAAGGGGGTTAGAGAGCTGCATCATCAGCACGCAATTCCGTGGGGCTCGAAGAGCTGCATCAGCACGCAATTGCGCGACTTTCACTTGTCGATAGGTGACTCAGTGCTCACTTCAAGGCATCCAATGGACTAGGGGTCATCGCGATGGCTCTGCAGAAGCGAGGATACGGCCGTACTCCGGTGGCAGGCGTAAGTATTGATAGTGCAGCGCTGAGTGGGGAGCGGGGAGCCTAGCTGCTTCAGGATGTGAAATGCACCATGTTCACCACCGCAATATTTCGTATCTACTCATGTCCTTCAGATAAGCCGATGCGGAGAAGTTTGTGTGTTTCTCCGAATAGCCCCAGACCCCGGCCTACGCCCGCACTAACCATACTTACGACTGCAACCGTTGTAGGAGTCTGCCGCGAAGTCAGCCTTGCCCCTGCGACGGCCGGCTGCTCACCCGAACCGCCCGTCTTGGACCAGCCCAAGCCGACGGGAAGCTTGCTGGGCGCCACGGCTTGGAAAGCGTCGAGGCTGCTCTGATCGACGCACTAGGACGGCGCCTCGGTTTACGGCCCGAAAGGGATATGGGAGACTGACTTAGTAGGGGAAGTATGTTTCCACCGCGTCGATGCCCACGTCTCGCGCAGAACCGGAGATATTGACCGCTCGGACATGCCAGTCGGACAAACCACTCGAGGGCGTCAGAATACGCCGCACTCAAGGCAGGGCGTATTCGGATGTCGGGGAGTTTTGGCAGGTTCGCGAGCCGAACGCGGTGGCCGCTGTTAGGTGGCATCAGCGACGGTCTTAAAATGGCTAGTAGGGGACTTGCACTAGTGATTGATAGAGATGCAAGCCAGCAATTGCGCAGCGGCTAGGTAGGGACGCGGGACGGCCCATGGTTGGACAGTGACTGACGCGCGCCAGACAACGACGGAACCCAACAGAAGACAGCATGACCATGACGGGAAGCTGCAGCTGCGTGCTGGACACGCTGAGCGTGCTGCTGCGCATCGAGCAGGCGCGCGAGCAGCCGCCGGGGCTGGACGCGCTGCTGGAGCTGGCAGAGCGGTGCGAGAGCCAGTGCATGACGATTCTGGCGTGCGCGGGCTGCCGCGGGCAGCGCTTCTCGCTGCTGTGCGCGACGGCCGTCAGCACGCGCACCGTGCAGCTGCTGGCGGGCAGCTGGAGCGCGCGCAGCCCGCAGGCCATCGCCGTGTCCATCGGCAGCGACACGCTGGACTGGGCAGACACGGCGCCGCTGCTGCTCGAGCTCATGACGCTGCACCTGGACAACCTGAGCGGCACGCAGCGGTCGCTCGAGTCAGCCGTGGCCGGTCTGAACCACACCGACAAAGCGCCCTTCCTCGACGCGGTGCGCGCGAACCTAAATCAGCTGCGCAGCCTCAAGGAGCGTATATAACCAGCGGCGCGGCGGGCCCGGGGGGGCCAGAGCAGACGCACCGCCGCCATGGACGCAACGCCTCCCCCCCGCACGCCCAAGCAGCGCCTCACCTGCGACGGCTGCAAGCGCTCCAAGGTGCGCTGCAACCACGAGCGGCCCGTGTGCGCGCGCTGCCTGCGCCAGGGCGTCGCGTGCGTGTACAGCCTGTCGCGCCGCGCCGGCCGCCCGCGCCTGAAGAAGACGACGCCTGCGCAGAGCCCGTCGAGCAGCTCGTCCAGCGCGCCGACCGCCGCCTCGACCGCCGCCACGACCATCAGCACCGCCGCGACCTCCAGCGCCGCCTCGACCGCCGGCCCGCCGCTCGACGCCAGCCTCGAGCTCGACGCGCTGGCCACCGCCGGCTTCGACGCCGCGTGGGCCGCCGCGGGCTCGCCGTTCGGCTTCGCCGCCGCCGACGAGCACGCGCTGCTGCTCGACAGCTTCCACTGCGACATGGTCTTCGACGCGCCGCCCGCCGGCCGCCGCGCCTGCAGCTGCACCGCGCAGCTGCTCGACTGCCTCGCCGCGACGGCGCCGGCGCTGGGCGTGGGCGGCACCGGCTCGCGCATCGCGCAGGCGATCCGCGTGTCGAAGCGCGTGCTGGACCAGTGCCGCGCGGTGCTGCGCTGCAGTGCCTGCGCGGGCCGCTGGTCGGCGACGCTGGCGCTGCACCATGCGGCCGACCAGGTGGCGGTCGCGCTGGACCTGGGCTCGCTGTGGGCCGGCGCGGGCCTCCCGCGCCACCACCTGTGGAGCGACGCGCTGGCCCGCGAGGACGTGCTGCTGCGCTGCGGGAGCTACACCGTCAGCGACGCCAAGCGGCGCCTCGTGCTGCGCGCGATGCTGCTGCGGCGCGTGGCCGAGCTGCGCGACGTCGTCGACGCGGTGCACCGCGCGGCCGACGCGCACGCCGCCACCGCCGCCTCCACGTGCGACAGGACCTTCGCCGCGCTGGCCGGCGAGGCGGCGGCGACGCTGGGCGCCAAGGCAGACCTGGTCAACACCTCGCTGTAGCGGCGGAAGGCAGTGCGGCGCATCACACACCGGGGCGATCATCCAGGCCGCCAATTCGCCGCCCCAGCAATTACTCCGTCCACGCCTCTGCCAGTCAAGCAGCAACCGCAACCTTCCGATTGGCCGCGCGCCGCCCTCGCATCGCTCGCGTCCTGCAGACGGACGCAGCGTCGGCAGGCCTGAGTCCGTGTCGGCCCGTCTATGCATCACTGCCGTGCTTGACTTCGGACTCCGACATGACCTCCCCACCACGTCTGCCATGGCGCAGGACCTGCCCGTTCGATAAATACCGCGTGCAGTCGGCTACCGTGGCCAAGCCGTGCCGCTCCCATCCCTAGGACCCGAACCATAATGGCTCTCAAGGTTGCCATCAACGGCTTTGGCCGCATCGGCCGCATCGTCTTCCGCAACTCGCTCGACCACCCCGCCGTGCAGGTTGTTGCCATCAACGACCCCTTCATCGACGTCAACTATGCGGTGAGTCGCCTGCCTGCCTGCTGTCCCGGCGCCCTGCTGATGCCCCCAAGGTCTACATGCTCAAGTACGACTCGATGCATGGCCGCTTTGACGGCGAGATCGCCGCGGACGGCGGCGATCTCATCGTCAACGGCCAGCGCCTCAAGTTCTTCACCGAGCGCGACCCGGCCAGCATCCCGTGGAGCGACGCCGGCGTCGAGTACGTCGTCGAGTCCTCCGGCGCCTTCACCACCACCGCCAAGGCCAAGGCACACCTGGGGGGCAGCGTCAAGAAGGTCGTCATCTCGGCTCCGTCCTCCGACGCGCCCATGTTCGTCATGGGCGTCAACGAGCAGACGTACGACGGCAGTGCCGACGTCATCTCCAACGCCTCCTGCACGACCAACTGCCTGGCCGTGCTGGCCAAGGTCATCCACGACGAGTTCACCATCATCGAGGGCCTGATGAACGCCGTCCACTCCTACACGGCCTCGCAGAAGACGGTCGACAACGTCTCGGCCAAGGACTGGCGCGGAGGACGTGCCGCCGCCACCAACATCATCCCCAGCAGCACCGGCGCGGCCAAGGCCGTCGGCAAGGTGATCCCCGAGCTCAATGGCAAGGTGACGGGCATGTCGTTCCGCGTTCCCACGCCCAACGTCTCCGTCATCGACTTCACCCTGCGCACCCAGAAGCCAGCCACGTACGCCGAGCTCTGCGCCGTCGTCAAGAGGGCGTCCGAAGGTCCTCTCAAGGGTAAGCCACCACCTCCTCCCTCCCTCGCCTGGAACTACCCCGCGCTGATCGATTCTTGGCAGGCTTCTTGGGATACAGCGAGGAAGAGCTTGTGTCCAGCGATATCAAGGGCAACCCGGCTTCGTCCCTCTTCGATGCCAGGGCTGGCATCGCGCTGAACAGCAACTTCTTCAAGCTGGTCAGCTGGTACGATAACGAGTGGGCCTACAGCCGACGTGTCTTGGACCTCATTGCCCACGTCGCCAAGGTCGATGGCCGCCGCGGATGAGGGGCGTTAAGCCCATGCGCGTCTTCTCCAGTGCATCAGTAGTCTATCCTCCGTAGATCAAAAACTAGCTTCTACAGTACTTACTTCTTTGACATGTATCTTGCTCGGTAAACGCGCCGTGTTATTGGTGGAACTCAAGCCTCCGCACGTGAGTCGGAGGGCGCCCGATGGCTCTCCTTGTTCTAGCTACACCGACATGCAAACAACGCGCATAAGCCAACTATTGAGTGTAGAAGCCGTTATGCCTCCGCCTGGCACTGCTAGCCTGAACGAGACGCCAAGGTTCTGCTGCACCGATCAAACAATTCCAGCGCTGGCTATCACATGCAAAACCAAGACGACCCCTGTCTCAAGCTCTTACTACGGTTGTACGCGTAAGTATTGTCCGTATAGCGCTAAGTGGGGAGTAGGGAAACTAGCTGCTTCAGCATGCGAAACTCACCTCGTTTACCACAGCGATAAGTATTTCGTACCTACTCATGACCTTCAGATAAGCTAATGTGGAGAACTTCGTGTTTTTTCCGAACAGAATCAGTTAGTTCCCGGACCCCGGCCTAGCCGCACTAACAATGCTTACGCCTGCAACCGTAGTACATTGCCAAGAGGCCAAGTCAGCGGGCGGCAATCATGCGTCCTGTGGGGCCTTTACCGTTGTGTGTCTCAACACGTCATTAGCCAAGGCGGTACGGGTTCACGGACCAAGTCTCTAGTAAGAAGCCAAAACGGACAGTCTGCTTATGCTGCACTGGTCGCTAACCACTTTCGAAAGGTATAATTGCTTAATCACTACACAGTAGATTGCTTAAAACATAAGTCTATTTAGTAACGACGCTGCGTTATCGGGCCTCTTTAAGAGAGGTTTTGCAAGACCTATATTGCCACGGGATAGCAATTCCTCGGCTTGTCGCACTATTGGTCTGATACGAACGTACTATTCAGCCAATCGCGAGTTGGACTAGATCAGTCACCTACACAGTAGTCGACTGGCGGTCGACTAGCCGAGGTGGCATTAGCGCCTATGACGCCGGCCCAACCAATCAGGCTGGCTGCTCAGATACTACCCGATCAGGCTAGCCGCCCTAACAACGTAGTAAAATAACGAAAGCGACGGTAGCGAGGCGGGTAGCCTATTACGGGCTAGTAATTTCCAAGTCGATGATGATCGGCTTGTTAGACTATCGGTCTACCAAGAACGTACCTTTTAGCCAATCGCCAGTCGGACTGGACTAGTTACCCAGTCGACGACTAGCGATGAACTGGCCGAGGTGGTGCCAGCCCAGGACGTCGGCAGTCCTTGGCATCAACACCAAAAGGGCTATCACGAGGTGCGGCCCACAGGCGCAAAATCCTTGTCTGATACTCTGCGCCGTCATGCGCTAATCTGCATGAGGAAGCCGCACCCAGGCCCCTGCATATAACCTCTCTTTCAACCCACTTCGCTCTGCGCCGTATCTGACCAACGCACGGTCCCTCGCACCTTCCAACACCCACCTTACAGACCGACCTAAATGCTCAACTCCGCATCGCGCCGGCGGATCAACAGCCTAGCCGCCGGGTCGGCGTAGTACGACGCGCCGGCGTAGCGGTGCTGGACGGTAGCGCCGTCGGGGAGCTTGAGGTCGTACTTGATGAGGATGTGGCAGAGGGCGACCTTGAGCTCCGAGGAGGCGAAGAAGCGGCCGGGACAGCCGTGCTTGCCGTGGCCGAAGCCAAGATGGCGCTCGCTGGTGGTGACGAAGAGCGCCTCGCGGTCCTTGCCGGGTATCTCGCGCAGCCGCAGGAACCGGTACCCGTCCCACTCGTCGGGCCGCTCGTACACCGATGCGTCCCACATCCGGTGCGAGGACACGGCTAGCTTGGTGCCTTTGGGGAGGAAGGTGCCGTCTGAGAGCTTCACGTCGTCGGTGGCGATGCGCCTCATTGAGACTGGGTTCGGTTCGTCAGCTTTCTGCTCTTCTCTTTCGTGCGGGCGGGCGTCGCTTGCTTACCGACGGCGATGGGCTTGAGGCGGAGAGACTCCTTGATGACGCTGTCGAGGAGCTTCATGTTGTGCAGCGACGTCTTCTTCCAGCCGCCCTCGCCGAGCACGCTGGTGATTTCCTCGCGCAGCGCATCTATGACGTCCGGATGCCGCACGAGGTCCAGCAGCGTGACCGTCAAGAGATCCGACGTCGTGTGGATCGCGACCGTGGAGAGAAACAGCTGCACGATCTCAGGGTCGTACGAGCAGCCCTTAGCCACGGCCGCCTGTTCGAACCACTCGATCGCGTCGTTGTACACCACCGGCTCCTTGCCGGCGGCCTCGAGGGCGGCCTTCTCCGCCCGCCGCTTCTCCAACACCGGCCGGATGATGCGCCCGGCCTGCTTCACCTCCGCGCGCAGCTTCTGCGCCTCCGGCATGAACCAGTGCACCCACTTCCGCAGCGCGCCCGGCACCCGTCGCAGCCGCTCCGCGGCCTTCATGATGTCGACGGTGTAGTTGACGGTGATCTTGAGCCAGTCTTCGTCGCGGCAGAGCGCCTCGCCGAGGAAGATGCGCGACGAGATGCGCGCCACCACGTCCAGGTTGACGTCCTTCACGTTCACCTCGTGCCACTCTTTTCGAACCGCGTCAGCTTGCGCAGTCCGGAAGCCCGTGTGCGGAAAGGCGTTTGCTCACCCTTCTTGTCCGTGTAGATCTTCTTCAACGCGAAATCCGACTCCTCGGACAGCGGCTGCGTCATCCTGGCTGCAGCGGGCGCGGTGTCAGTGGCTCGCCCAGCAAGAAGCTTGTGGCGGGAAACGTACCAAGATTCTGGGTTAGCCACTTCTGGATGACAACGATGCCAATGTCATTGTCGAACATGCCCTCCCGCGTGGGCTCGAAGCCCGGTAGCTCACTGAAGAACAGCTGGTGTGGTTGTCAGCGCAGGGCCTGCAGGGGTGGCGTTCCCTCCAGAGGTGAGTCTCACATGCGCCATGAAGGCAACAAAGCTAAGGTTTGGGTCGTTCCTGATCTCGTGGGCATATTCTGGCGGCAAGATGGTCGTCAACCCAACGTCGGCGCCGATCATGTTGAACGGCCGCTTGGGGAACCGCTCCGCGCCCTGCCGGATGATCTGCCTCGCTTTCACCAGCCATTCCTTCTTCACTCGGCTTGTGGTCAGTTCGAAGCGGTTTGGCGGGTTGATCAGAGGAAGCTTGGTGGCTTTGGGGAGGCTGAACCAGTAGTAAGCCAGGACAACCACGCCCATCAGAGCACAGAGGATCGAGTTGGCCCTGGAGACTGGTTCGGGCACGGTGGCCACATCCAGCGTCGAGTAATTGTACACGCCAGCCATTTTCGCAGGGGGCGTGGTTTTTGGTGTCCGCCTCGTGCGCGAGGTTGGCTCTGCCCTAGTGTGAGAGGCGGGCTGAGGATAGGCTGGGGTAGCAATTCAGATTATAACCCATCTTCGGGCTTCTCGCTCTCAGCGGGTTATAACCGCCGTTATGGGTGTTTGGAACCATCCGAATCTAGGCGGCAGTTTTTCGCACTCGCACAACCTTGTAGCCTTTTTCGTTGCGTTGGACTCAGCGACGCACAATATCGGCTGCCCATGTTCTGGGAATACTCCAGTTATTCTTTTGACCGACAGTCCCAAGCGATAAGAGGCGACGTGTGCTGTCGGTGTTCCGTCGGCGTCCGAGTCACTGAAATTGAGCGATGCGTACCGAACCGACCGACACCTGCCGAGGTCGAGTAAATATACCGACTCCGAACATACACAATAGACGGCAGCAATTCACTTAGCTTGGGGAACCCCATAGCTTGGGGAACCCCACGACAGCCTCACTGTCAATTTGCTCGAAATGGATTCCCCTAGTCCGGTTACGCTGCCAGCCCTTCGAGCTGTTCAACCCGCCCGGCTTGTTTCTGCTGTCGCCTTCATAGCGCTGCTGGTAGGCGCACTCCCTCGCCGGGCAGCTTGCAGTTTCAATTGGCTCACGTTTGCATACAGTACGTGCTCTACCATGTTGCAGTCGGAATCTACAACCTTTACTTCCACCCATTGGCGGGATACCCGGGGCCACTGCTGTCTCGTGCGTCATCCTTGTGGTACGCTCGCTCGCTGGCTCGTGGCAGAATCGCTCAAGATACGTTGGCCTTGCACGAGCGCTATGGCCCAGTCGTGCGTATTGCGCCTGACGAGCTGTCGTACATCAATCCGGAGAACTGGAAGGAGGTCTACGGAGTTAAACCTGGGAGGGGCGAGCTGATCAAGGACCCGAGATACCATGACACCGTCAAGCCGACGCCGACTATCTTGACCGGAGACTGGGACGAGCACAGCAAGTATCGCAAGATGCTGTCCAACACCTTCTCGGAGAGGACTCTGAAGGAACAAGAGTACATTCTGCACAAATTCGTCAATACCTTCATCCAAAAACTCCACGAAGTGTCGGAAGAAGGCAAGAAGCCGGTGGATATGACAGCCTGGTGGAACGTCCGTCTCACACAACGTCGTTGCTAGAGGGCATTAAGACTGATTGCGTGTAATATTACAGTTCCTTACATTCGACATCATTGGATTCCTCGGTATGACAGGTCCTAAGTCTTGAATTGTACCCCTTTCGAGCCGCTGACATTCTTGGTAGCGTACGGCGAAGCTTTCAATTGCCTGACCAGCCCGAAGCTGCATGATTGGATTGAGGCTACTCTGAACATCGCAATCCTCATGTCACTGGGTCAAGCTGCTCGCCAATTACCCGCGCCTTTCAACAAGATCTACAAAAAATGGGCCATCCCTGATTCCGTGATTAGGAATGCGCAGCTTCACCGGGATTTGACTCAGGTAAAGTTTTCTTATTCGGATCCCGCGGTGGCACAGGATACTGACTATAACCACGTCAGGAAAAACTTCAAAGCCGTCTCGAGAACGAGCCCGAGCATCAGGACGTTGTTAAGCGCATGGTTGCGTCTTACAAGGAGGGCGACGTGCCGTATCCGGTATTGAAGGAGCACGCCTCTATCCTCACGATCGGTGGGAGTGAGACCACGGCAACCTTGCTGGCAGGTACGTCACATACTCCGTCGGTAGCGGCACAAGTTTGCAGCTGACACAGCTCAAGGCGCCACTTACTACCTGGCCACGAACCCAGTTGTCTTCCAAAAGCTTGCCAGCGAGGTTCGATCTGCCTTCGCCAAAGACGAAGACATCACTGCGGCAGGCGCTCACGACTGCCCGTACCTCGTTGCCTGTGTTGAAGAGACTCTGCGCATCTATCCACCGTCGCCAGCGAACCACACCCGCATTGTCCCCCCCGAAGGCATCATGTTGGACAGCCGTTACGTCCCCGGCGGGACGGCGGTCGGCATGCCCATGTACGCTTGCTTCAACACCACGCACAACTTCCGGAACCCCGAGCGCTTCGTCCCCGAGCGTTGGATGGGCGACAAGGAGTACGAAAATGACAAGAAGGGTGCCCTGCAGCCTTTCTCTGTCGGGCCGCGGAACTGCCTTGGCCGCGCCCTCGCGTACCAGGAGATCAAGTTTGCGTTGGCTAAGCTGGTGTGGCACTTTGACCTGGAGCTGCGCCCCGAGAGTAAGAATTGGACGGATCAGCAAAACTTCACGTTTTGGGTCAAGCCCCAGTTGTGGGTGAATCTCACTCCTGCTAGGAAGTGATGAAGGCTTGCCATAGATCTTCAGGATAGCAGATCGGGTCGGAACGTTGTGATCTATCGACTTTTGTTTTTCAAAGTCTATATGAATGCTTAACGACCAATAAATAGTTCTGCAAATCAATACCTATCAGAGCATCTTTCTATCCCCATAGACGTTATTTAAGCACCATTCAAAAGTTCTCGGACGCGTGCCTAACGGACGTAATTCTTGAAGCCCTGCAGTGACGGGAAGCAATGATTGTGGTCCCGGCGCTGGAGAAGGACCACCGAGCGGTGAAAAGGGTGATATTCCTGCACACAGCCAAGACTTGACAGTGGCACCTGAAGGAGAAAGAAACAAAAGCCACCGGTCTCCAGAACTCTATAAATTGGACAGGCAGACACCCGACAGTGTAGAATGTCATACGATCAAAGCAAGCGTGCTGAACCACGGGTAGCTCTATTTTTCCAGCTTGGACAATAGGACGAATGCGATCTCACTCGAGGATCGGGGAACCTGTCCCCCAAGAGAAATTACCGAGCATGAACCCAATTGCCGGGCCGAACTTATAAATGTAGATAAATTTCTTGCGCCGAGATCAGAATCAGCTCTACAACAAATCACCAACATTCCCATTCTCTGCAGCCATGCCAATCTACGTAATCAACACCGTTACCCCCGCTCCGGGAAAAAAGCAACGAGTGAGGAAAGCAACCAGAAGAAGCTGGAGGCCTTATTGACGTCATATCAGGTCGAAGAGATACTTGAGTTCCTCACCAACGAAATGCAAAAGCATGAGCCCGGTGCAATGCAGGTCCAAGTCCTCTGGGATTCCAACGCAGGCGTTTTCCACATATTTGAAATGTAGGTCCGCTGGCGGTTGGGCAATGAAAGTTGAGGGTTGATAAGTTACGCCAGTTTCGCTAGTGAAGACGCACGCAATGACCACCACAACAAGCCGTATACGGCCGAGCTTCGCCGCATTGTTCAAGAAGAGCAGGTTTTTGCTAGCAAGATGGAGATCTCCGTGCTCGATGGGCTGGTGGGGTTTGCGAGGAAGTAGGTCTGCTGCATGCGGATCTGGAGACGGATATTGCACGCTTTGCACAGATAAAGATAAGTATTCTGCCCATCTTGGGCTCATTGGTAGTCGTAGAAAGTCGCGCATACATCAAACAGTGGAGGGTGAAATCATCTATACATCGTATCTTTCCAAATAGATGTTTCCTCAGGACTGGTAGTGCTGCCATCTAGATTGTTGCCTACGAATGATATTCAGTGCGAGGGTCGACTCGGCAGGTATGACAAGCAATCGCCACGTCAGCGTGCTCCATCGCCTTCATACCTGGTTAGGTAAGATATTTACCGATATTCGGGGCTGCAGCGCCGTACGAGCACTCAGCTGTAGATGATAGCAGCATGTAAAAACGCTCCTAAGCCCTCTGTCGGCGGCTCGGTAAATACATACCGGCTGATTTCCTACGCACCCCGTCGAAGATAGTTTCTCATCGGATATTTGCCTAGTGACCTCAAGATTGCACATTCATCCGACCTAGACAGCTCACCTTAAACTACCGACTCCGTGCTCCGGCTAAGTATAGATGCGCTAGGGCTTATCCTACATGTTTCCGCACAGACCGTTCCAATTGTTACGGCTTACGATTAATACAGCCGATGAATGTCACGCTACGAGATCAAATATGAGCCATTTTAACTTTTTTTCAAAGAAGTTTAGCTGTCCTGTGTCAACACCATTATCAACGAGACTAACGATCATTCGTTAACATGTTCGCGACTTTACGTTATTACCATAAGAACACTCCCTTCGAAGTCTTGCAAGATCATGCTTCCGGGGGCGCGCGTCAGATTAGTACACATATTGCGTGTGCCACTTGTAGAGCCAAAAAGGCAGGTGCAATGTCCTCCAAAGCCATCATCCGAACTTTCACTGATGTTTATAGGTACGGTGCAGTGGCGAAAAGCCAGCGTGCAAACGCTGCCAGCTCAGGAACATTGAGTGCACGTACACCGGAAGGAGAAAATACTGCTCTTCTGCAAAACGGAAGCCTCCTTCCACCATGCGCACGCGAGCCAAAGGACAAACCCCATCGAGGCGAAAGTCAGATACTCCGGAGCATGTGGCAAAGATGGTTGAAGAAGATCCGAAGGAGCGAGGGGTTGGCGTGAGCGGGATGTCCTCGGAGGATCCGCTCGACTCGCCGCACAGGGAACACGTACACCCGGTCACAGAAGAGCGCTTTAACGAAAATCAGCTGCGGTCTTTCGAAGACACTTCGGGGTCGGCTATGGTGGATGGACGCGAAGAAGTTTTGGTTGAATCTTTAGGTGCCTTGGAGAGCGGCTCCAACGACCACCTCGGCGCGAAGCCCACTACGACAAACAGCCTGTCGGCGCTGTGTATGTTACCTGCTGTCAAAGGCCATACGAAACTCTTCGTTAATGTATTTTACCTAGTTGTGCAAAGTCATTCTTCAGACGGAACCTCCACTACTGCTGACTTCGACTTCGAAGCATGGACTCCCTTCGCCACCGCCCATGAACTAGATACCGGCCTTCAAGATCAGTTCAGTGCGAAGGGACTTGAGCTGGAATCATCAAATCCCGAAAGCTCTACACCAGGCTGCGAATGTGTGATGCAAGCAATCGCTGCTCTCGAAGAGTCTGCAGGGTGGGCAGAGATAGTAGCTCCGTCAACTATCGAGTCCGCTCTCGCGGCAAACAAAAAGACGCTCGCCGAGTGCGAGACACTGCTCAAGTGCGAGCGGTGCTGTTCATCCTCAGCTGCCACCCTGCTCACGCTTCTGATTACGGACAAGTTGATCACCAGTTCGCAACGGCTGCATAAAACATGTGCCTTTTGGACGGAGGGAACTCTCCAGCCCCAGGCTAACGGAGCCGCCCGTGCCGTGCTGTCAGAACGGCAAGTCTACCTCGGAGATTATCACGTCGACTGCCCAAAGGAATGGGGTCGAATCATGGACGTCTTACTCTCACTCCACCTCGCACGTCTGAAGGAGATGCTGGTACGGGGCGGGTCACGCATTGATACGTCCAGAGAACAGTTTCAAGCTCAGATGTTTCAGGTGCTAGAGAATCGTCTACACGATGCAGTCATCTTTTTTGAGAAAGCTGCCGGGGTGTCTCTCTGTTAGTTGCCTCCCGGTTTTGGGCTTGCAAGCTCGGCCTTGCCAAATCGGCATAGCGCAGGACCTGGCTCGCTTTTCCCCTCAGATGCAAGCTCGATGTAAACTGCGCGACTTACGCTTCGTGTACCGTCTCCCTTCTAAGCAGTGATGCCGCCTAGGCTGACCTATACAGTTCTTCAAACAGGACGGATCAGATACCGAGTCTGCTGCCAACAGGGTCATACTCGCCGCCCCTACTTTCTATAGCCGCGTTAGCCCCTCTTGTGCACAATGGTGTTTGAAGTGCTTCTTCGCGGCCGCCAATTGTGCTATTCGTGGGGTCTGCTTCTGGTTCGGCTGCCTGGCGTTCCTATGTGGAAGCTAGCCGTTCGCCGGGTAATATAAAACTGCGATGTGAGAGGCGTCCAACAGGACGTTAAAATCATCGTAAAGACAACATTCGATCATAACGTACGCCACAGTAACATCATGTGTTGCCATCCCACCATTGTTGCTTTTCGTCCTTCAAGCTTGTTTCTATTGCGCGAGCTATCCCCGCAATCCCCCAACAGTTGTACATGACTCCGCTGGGACTTCCCTCCCCATCCTCGCATCACCTGTCCCGAAGCCCTTAACTCTCTAATCAATGACGGCTAAGTCATGTCTTAAATCTGTCCAGTGCCCGGATTGATTGGGAATCTTATTATAGGTAGCATCGACAGCACCTCGTATCGGGAAAAGCTACGTAGCAATCCTTGCTCCGTGAGAGTTTCTTCAGTCAACTGTTGTTAGCGGCGGAGTCATATTGAGCGTTTGGGGAGCTGGACCTCTGAGAGCGAAATTGCGCAGTGCACGGTCTGGCAGCACTCACTCTGTCTCGGATTCACGCCCCATTAAAGCAGTCGCATCGGCGCCATCTCGAATCTTTCTCCAGAAGTTGGCGGATGACAAGTCGTATTTCTCCGGCTGCTGGAGAATTGCTGCCCGAAGTTCCTTCAAGAACTGTGAGTAGTTTACGCCATCATCATCGTGGCCGCGACAGGTCGGGAGCTCCAGGATATTCCCAATCGAAATCGGAACCTTATCAGCGCAGGAAAGAGAACAGATTCATCATAAACTTCTGTCGATTTGAAGCTGACGGAACCATGTTTAAAAACACGGGCTGGGTTGAGGTGTCATTATCGGCGAAACTCCAGCCACTCAGAGAAATGGTCGGCTTGAGACCGAAACTGCGTTTCTTTAACGCGGTGAAGACCGAAAAGAGTTCGCATTCATGACTTCAGTTGGCGCGATCTCGAGGGTGGCAGGCGTGACGTAGCCGAATACGAAGTTCAGATGCGTCAAGCTCTCAAACTTTGAAGTCCATCCCCTGACAGCTGCGATCGTCTGCCTAGGATTCGTAGTAGCTGATGATTCTCTTCGAACGTTGGAGCCTGACTTTCAGACTCTCGCTAGAGGCAGTTGCTCTGACAGTGCGTGTCTGGATTGTCAGTCTTCGCGCAAAACTCGTCGGTCATTCCGCAGAATCCGAACTCGCTGCAGCAGACGTAGAGAGGGATTTTCTGGCCAGATGATTCAGCATACCTTCCACACTCAGCATGGTCATCGCAGTTGCTCCAGCAGACATCGTTGGGAGACTGACTCTCCGTTGGTTCCGCAGGCCTCAGGTAGGTAGTTGCAGTAGCCAGTGGCCTTGGGCAACGGGCACTATCCTTGCACGGCTTTGTTTCTGAACAAGAGTAGTCATCAGCGTCTGCCGAATCTCTGCGGAAGAGCTGCGGGGCGTTTGGACACTTCCCGAGATCAACGTCGCGAAAATTGATTGCTTTTGCCAAATGAAGGAACCAAAACCGCTTCCTCCAAGATCTCGTGGTGGCCGGCATGAGACAACATAGGCAAAAGGGAAGCCCATAAGTATTGCACGAAGTCTGGTCTGGAGACAGAGAGGATCAAAATCCCGCGGACGTTTGTGGTACGCTTTATTTTCAAAAACTCATACACCGCTTTTTCTGCGTGCCACATGCTGGCTGGGTGCTACAACCCTTCAGCCTGGTCATATTCGATCAGCGTGGATAGGCTTAGGGAATTGGATCTGTTGTTATCCAATCTTAGCTCTCCTTCGTGCAAAGAAGATTGATTGCAGCAAAATGAGTTTACTTTCCAAGGCTTACGCAAATTTCGCTCGTTTCCTGCCCATCGCGCGTCAAGCTCAATCACCATCTACCACAAAGCACAAACCTCTGGTAGCTTTAATCATGCCTCAAACACTACCATCCTTTCTCTTGTTTTTTGCTTGCCTCACAGTGCGGACTTCTGTGCAGTAGATTTCCACCAATGCATCGATTCCGGCACTTACAGACTTTCCCACGACAGGAGACCTCTGCTTGTTGAACACCTGCAGCGTACACACGGTCCATCTGATTGACACATGTAACTAGATTGCCGCCCATGTCGATATGTCGACCGTTTGACTCCCGGCATGGGATCCGACAATCAACGCGGTATGCAACAACCCGAATAACAGCGTCGGGAACGAGATTCGCGTCGAACAGCCGGGCCAGAAGTAAGCAACACGGTCGAACCTTGATAGCTGAGTAGATTGCGGCCCGCCCTTGCGCATGTACCATACCTTTCATAAGCCGCCTAGATGGTTCGAAGTCAAGGACACCGTCGCTTACCACGTCCCGCCCGCCCTCCATCTCTCACCCACCTACCTACCTCGTCTTCCTCAGCCACACCGCCCCCCAGCATATCCACAGCCCTCAGCCCAAACGCCACCCTCCCACCCCGCAACCACCTCCACCCCTTATCCCCCATCTGGCACACCGCCCCCTTCACCTCGCACACCTCGCACTCCGCGCAAACCCTCTGGTTCGGCACCTCCTCGGACCAGCGCCCGCCCGCCGTCCCCGCATTCCAACTCTACACGACGTTCCCCCTCGCCGCCGACACCGCCCGGTCTTACATCCGCCCGCAACGATGTGCGCTTCGACGTCTACGCGGGCCTGTCGGACGTGTTCGCGTGCGTGGCACATCAGCGGCGGGAGATAAGCTGGCGTTTGGCCGCCGCCGCCGCCGCCGCCGCAGCTGACGGTGGGGGGTCGCGCGGGTTGCTGATTCCGAGGTTTGCGGCGTCGGCGTGGGGGAAGTCGCGGGGTTTGATTGTCGTGCTGGTGGCGGAGGTGGATGTTGAGGAGGTTGGGAGACGGAAGAGAGAGGGTCTGGGGAGGGCGGGAGAGGGCGGGCCGTTGTTTGTGTGGTTTGAAAGGGGGGAGAGGAGGAGGGTGAGGGTGCCGGAGGACTTGGAGGTGGAGGACGGGGAGGAGTTGGCGCTGGAGAGGATTGAGGTGAGGAGTGTTGGCGTGAGAGAGTGGGGGGAGGCGGAGCGAGAGATTATGAGGGTTCGGGTGGAGGGTGGGGATGCGAGTGATGAGCCTGAGGACGAAGGGGAGGATCATGCGAAAGACGGGAAGGGGAAGAGCCAGCGGAGAACTGCCGCTGCAGAGCACAGGCTCGTCACGACGCTAATTACTGATAGCTCAGGCAAACCCGCTGTGACCGTGACGAATGCTCCGGAGGCCTCGACTTCGGACGGCTGCGACCTGCACTACCTCGTCTATGATCTCTACACGCCCGACGACGACCTTACCAACGTTGCTACATCCTTCGCATCCGCCCTCCTCGCCCACTGTGCCCCCAACATCACCATTCACCTCGATATCCCCCACGCAAGCAGGCTCGCAACCAGTATATCACATTTCTCCCGAGAGCAACAAGCACGTCCCGGCCTCGTGGTCGGCTACTTTCCCCAGACTAGCTCCAGTTCTGCCCCCAGCCACCGCATCTTCTCCTCAAGCCCGGAGATCGAGGCCGGGATTGATAAGCATCGCGCTGCAAGTCTCGGCGTGGGAATGCAGCAATCCGAATTCAAGATCTTCTTTGTGGCCCTGGAGAGCCTTGATTTCACGCATGAGGACAGCGTGCTTCTTGTGAGGGCCGACTCGGACTTTTTCGCGCCAGGGAGAATGATGGGCAGGAATTCCAAGGAAGATGGAGATAGGGTGGGCGTAGGTGATGTTGGGAGTGTAGTTAAGATCTTGGTGGGCAGGCCGCCAGGGATAGAAGCCGTGGAGAATAGGCTGTGTGGGGTTTTGTAGCTGCTGGTCCACACGAAGGCGCTTTCGTGGGCCACGTACTGGGCTTGCTGGTACACCTTCAAGTTGATCTGCTTGTCCAATTTGTCAGTAATAGCAACATACTTCCAGCCGACCAGGCCAATGGTCGAGCCGGACCCGCGCGACAGTCCGCTCAGCTTGATCCCACCGCCTGCGGCGTAGGTTTCGTTGTATACAGTCACGCTACCATCGCTACCGGCCTGGAAGGCGTAGAAAATGCCAACGCCGTCTACGTGTTCTGCTGACCCGCGGTCTCTGTCACAATATACGCCGTGCGCTGGTTGATTGAGACGCGTTCTTAATCAGCGCATGCTCGAGCGCGAGCGTGTGCACCGTACCGCTGTTCTCGACGTACCCAACTGTTGACACGTTCGCGCCTTTCATGTTCAACAGGGACAAGGCCATGACTATAAACCAGAACTTACCGTTGTCGGTGTATTATTCCTCCGTTACTGCTGAAGGGGCTACACTTGTTGATGTTGAGTCCGATCTTCAGAGATCATTGATATTTTCCACTAAAACAAGATTTCCCCCAGTGGAGAGAAGTTAAGATCTCCAAAGGTTCGGCCGCTATATTATTCGGGATACTCATAGGAGCCAGAGACAGCAATATTGGCTGGATCCGTCTGCTTGCGAAATGCAGGATCCTGTCAAAGATCCACGCGCATCGTTGAAAACTACTCCTCGAGAAAAAAAGAGTTTGCTATTGTATAAACTCCACATTGCCAAGCGGAGGCCCGGGGCCGCTTGCTTGACCAAGCAAACCCTAAGCCGCGATCCGAAAGTGGTCCGACGGTGCAGATTAGGCGTACAAGGCCACCCGCGCGTCGCGCTTGGCCGTTATAGGTAGCGTTTCACCTACATAGTAAAAGTGTATAACACAGGCAGATAACCTTCTGATGACGTATGCAGCCCCGTTCGCTTCATATTTCCCAATTGCGCTTTTAAGGTTAGTCTATTGCAGGAGGCTTTTCTGTCAGCTTTTGGCTAGATCGGGTGCACGAGTGCTACCCGGCGTTGACACGGCAGCCCCGAACAAACTATCTGAGGCCCAAAGAAGGCCTTATCAGGCCTGTGAGATTAGGTGGGGATTATGAAGTGGATGGGGCTCAGTAGGGCATCGCCAGCGGGGCCAGCGAGGTTCGCGAGGTTCAACACCATGCCAAGCATCACGAGATTGAGCGGCTCCTTGCAGCAACAGAGCCTCCCGAGACGTGGCCGGGACCAGGCTAAACCTGATTAAGGAAAAGAGCCTCAACACCACGCCGAGCTGATGTTTCGCCGTCTGTTGTTGCAACCCGAGATGTAATCAAATTACCAAAGCAGGTAGCGATATGCGTCGTGAGGTAATATGGAGATGTAGACATGTTGGGGGGCAGCAGGGTTATAGGCTTGCAGGGCTGAACTTTCGACTTGATCAAGAATAGCGTTATCTGCGAAGATAGCCTGCTCTTGGCATAATGCGAGAGGCTGAGCGAATAATTGGACAGCGCATGGAGCGTCTTGATCTCGTGCCGGACGCCCGTTGTTGCAACTACATAGATAGTTACCTAGCGATCTGTCTATAAGGAGCCTGCGTCTCGCTAGCAAAAACCCAGCAGCTCATGCCCGGAAGTCCAGGCCCCTCTTCTCACAGATCCGTCCGTCTACTATCATTGAAAGCCTTTTTACTGCTACCATTTACCCCTGCCTGGATCTCGCACCTCACAGAAGTAGAACGCACGTGCTGAAAGAGTGTGCCTTGAGTGTGTCCGTATCTGCTTGAATATCTTTTCCATCGCTTGCGCTCCTACGACATCAGGACCGTAGCGATAACCGCGTCGTGCTCCAGGCAGTCACGCATCCTGTTGTCCCATACTCGTTTCACGCGGGCCTTGGCCTTGCCCAGTCCAACATCCTCCCGGATGAACCCGAAGTGTGGTGGGGGTGAGGCACAGTGGCCTGGGAACTGCGCGAGATCGCACGTCGCGGTGTGCAGGATTAGCGTCAGAGCAGGCGCTGCGTGCGGCGCGGATGCGCGCTCTCGAAATACGGGCCAGCCAGACAAGTGCGTTGGCTCTCCCAGTATGCATCAAGGCTACGCAGGCGCGCGCCAAGCACCGCTGAAGACGAAGGATGGAGGCTAGCGCTTAGGCTGCGGCGCGCGTTGACTGGGGCGGGCGCTAAGCGGGAAGCAAGGCGCGTAGATGCGGCGTGAAGTCTGCTGGAGCTGTAAGTACCTAGGTAACGAAGGGCAGAGTCGACTGTAAAGGGCTGTGGGCGCGAAGAAGGGCGTCATTGGGACCAAACGACGCCAGCGCTTGCTGCAACAGGAAGGATTGCGTTGTATAAGAGACTGGTAGAGACGTGGTACGATCCCGCAATTTCGCCGCAAGGAAAAGGGCAGGTCGCAGGGACGCCTTGTGGCTGTGCCGCAGCGCACGCCTCTGCTGGGTAAGGCGTGTTTGCACACCGCTTCCCCGTGCACACGGGCCGACGCCGATCCCACTCCTGATCAGCCCCCGACGTTATTAACGCCAGCGCGCAGCCCGTAAGGCGTGGCCTTTGGAGCATGTCCGCAGCCGTGCGGGTGCGCCGTGGTCCGCGGGAAGAGCAGTGCTGCGGGCAATTTGGGCGTCGTCGTGGACAGAGTGAGCGCGCTGCGGCACCAATCACGGGCTGGCCCTCCTCGCCGGAGATGTTGACCACTTCCGGTGGACGTCATGGCCGTGGTTGCGGCTCTGCGTGCTAAGAGGGGCAGAGGGGCCGACACTGCGAAGCGCCGTGGTGCGGCGGCTAGCCGAAGATCTCTATCCACGCTGGAGAGGCTCTCATGCCCGCTGAAAATCTCATTTTACCGACGGTCCTGGTGTGTTGCGCTCGTGGGTACTTAAGTCCTGGCGTTTCAGGCGCTGCTCGTTTGCATCCGCCTCCCCCTCCGTTCCTTTGCCTGCATCTGAGGCTGCACAGTCCTTACTATCCTTCCTAGTCTTCTTCCATATTCACCAACGAGCGAGACTCGTGAGACTATTCCCGGCTCTTACTTACCAACCCCACGATGGCTCCACAGCTCTTCACCTTGGGTGCCGCTGCCCTGTCAGCGCTCCCGCTGGCGACTGCGCACATGAACCTGAAGCACCCGGTGCCGTTCGACTACACCGAGTTGAAGCAGGACCGCAGCCCCCTCACCTCGACCCAGTACCCCTGCAAGTTCCAAACGTACTCGTACTCGGAGCGCACGACGCTGGCCGTTGGGTCTTCCTACACCATGGACTTCTACCCGGGCGACTCGGAAGAGGTGGCAGAGATCGGTAGCACCAACGGTGCTGCTGTGCACGACGGAGGATCCTGCCAGCTCAGCATCACGCTGGACAAGGAGCCCACCATCAACTCCGTGTTCAAGGTTTTCCACTCGATTGAGGGCGGCTGCCCCGGTCTTAACAACCAGGCCTCGACCTTCCAATACACCCTGCCCGACTCCATCCCGAACGGCGACGTCACATTTGCCTGGACTTGGTTCCCGGTCTCCAGCTACGCCCCCGAGATGTACATGAACTGCGCTCCGGTCACTGTCACCGGCGGATCGGACGACACCACGGCATTCAACGAGCTGCCAGACATCTTCGTTGCCAACATCGGCTTCAGCACCTTCTCGGACGGCCTTTCTGCCGTTTCGTCCCTTCTTAGCAGCACCGTCACTCAGGCCAGCATGCTCGCTTCTGGAGAGATCCCGAAGTGCCTGGCCCAGGGGGAGAAGGTGGTGCAGTTCCCGAACCCTGGAGACAGCTTGGTCGTGAACAACGGTGCTTGGGCCCTCGAGGCGCCCTCAGGCCAGTGTGCGGGAGGCAGCAGCGGCAAGGCAGCTGCAGGCTCGAGTGCTGCCTCGAGCGCTGCACAACCCTCCACTACTGAGAGTGCCACCTCTTCGACGACTACGATCCCCGGTGCCGCCTTCGCTGAGAGCCCGTCGGCCGTTGCCACCACGTTGCTCACCACGACCGCCGCCGCCGCCGCGCCCATCGCAGAGACTACGACCGCCGCCGCTGAGGTGCCTGCGGCTGTTGTCTCGACTGCCGTTGCCGTTGCCACCGAGGCTGCTGCCGCTTCCTCCACCTCTAACGGGCTCTGCACTGACTCCAACGACGGCCAGGTTGTCTGCAACGGCACCTCCCAGTTTGGTCTGTGCAACAGGGGCTCTGTCGTGTGGCAGGACGTCGCCGCTGGAATGGTGTGCAAGGATGGCAAGGTCGTTGGAGCTAACCAGAAGAGGAACGCCCACGCTCACGCGCACCACCGCCGCCACGGAAGGCACAACTAAGGTGCCTCCATCGCGAGTCGAGCCGTAGTGTGAAGAGCTTAGATTTCACCTTCTATAAACCTCTTGCTAACAATTAAATCGAGTGTATAAAGCTTATTATCAACCTTCTGAATACAATTTTGCTTGGATGCACCGCGGCTCTGGATTGTGCAAGGATCGCGTGTAGACCACCGCACGGCCGGGGCATGGTCGTGAAAGGGCCATAAACCACCCAACCGTGATGTTTTCTGAATTACGGGGCCCGCTGCAGTCGTACAGCTCGAGACCGGTCGGTGGTTGATTCTACAACAGTGCCTCTGGGGTAAAGGGGCCTCCGCAGGGTCCTGGTCATCTGCAGCAGGAAAGGGTTTAGGGGGACAGCCCTTAATGTTGCTCGCTACAATGTATTGCAATCTCACGGTCCAGCTCAGCTGGCCGATCTCACCAACGATCTGCCTAGAACAAGGCATGTGGAAGATCATCCAAGCCTCTGCCGACTGACAATCTTGCCATCCCTTGGCCTCAGGAGGCGCTCTTTAATATCCATAGCCACCTTGGACTGAATCCGTGGTGCAGCTAGAGCAGTATGGAGAGCAAGCTGCCCACCGTGGTGCGAGCCATTTGGCGATCGATGCTGTTGTAGGCATACGTGGACGTCATTTTGCGGCTGGAGTCACTGCTTACTGCCGAACTTGCACTCGCAATTTTCCATCATCCACATTTTTTGCTTGGTTTTCTTCCGTCTCATGCCATGTAGCTCTCTAATTTGAAGCCTGGTAATATGGTGGAACACGTTTGGTTCGACGTACGGCACAATGGAAATGTTTTATACCGCGTTTTTTTGGAACAATCCGGTCACACCAACTAGCTACAGTCTTTCCTATCACACTACGGATGAAATGGAAACTCGAGAGTATCTTCTTTGGTTGCACGACATCTTTTGATTTTCCCAAGAGGCGAGCACAAAAAGAAATAAGAACTCTACCAATAGCCGAGGCAGTCTTGATTTACTGTTGATCTTCTCGGCTGAAGGATTCAACTTTGCAATCACACTTGTACAGTAAAGCTCTGTTGTCAGACGCTTGATATGTCCGTGCCAAAGCTTTCCCACAAACCGTTCAACTTCAGTTGTCCATGCTCAGACAGGTATATGGTATGATTTTTGGCTAATACCTTCGTACCAGACTGCAGGGCGATCGGCACGCTACTACATTGGAGATGAATGCGCCACGAAATCCGGTTCGATCACTTCAGCAATCAACTCTACGTACAAAAGAGATAACCGTCTCTAATGCTTGTGGCCCTGGGGGCTCTCCTCTTCCCCGTTTCTGGGACGTGTTCCACTTCGCTTTCGTCCCGATGACCCTCCCCTTTGTCGATCAGTCGAAGGATGCGCTAGAAAGTAGCAGCTAAACACTAGCCACACTCACGGGTCTAGCGTTTTGAGACTTTCCCACGGGCGACGATGGCTGGCTCGGCACACGTATTTGGCGTACGATCGCTTTCCTACCAGGGAATTTCCGCTCTCTTAGGCCTTGTCAATCACTGCGAGCTCTTTACTCCAAAACTAACACACAGAGAAGAATCGAGACTGGAAAACTGGCTCTGAAACCGGTATTCTCAATTACTTTTTCTTGCGCCAAAGCTTCGTCGTCAGACTCGTCGGCTACATTTCCCCCATCCTCCATTCCCTGCCGGACGAGCCCTCAGAGTTCACGTTCTCCAGCCTGGGCAACTTGCTTCAAGCTAACCTGCTGCAGTAGAGTTTGCCAAGTTCTGACCGTGAGGTAGTTACGAATATGTTGCTTTCTTGCGGGATCTCCCAAAACCAAGAAACCTCAGGGTTGCCAGTACGAATATCAGCCTCACGCCTCTTCCCATATCTAACTCGAAGACGCAACTTTCCAATGTCAAGTTCATGTTCTCAGCCCAGCCAGAAGTCTGACGGCCCACTTGCATGCCGTCTCGAATTCTTTTCGAGGAACTCGTCCGTTTTCTTTTCCATTTTTTCCCACCATGTGTATAGATCCCCGTCTTTCTCGGAGATCAGCTTCGCAATTTTTGCCATGTCTCTCAAACTCTTCATCCTCTCTACCGCCTCATTGAATACCGCTTCACAACCTTCTCTCGCTTTCTTAACTTCTTGAGATCTCTTCATAGTCTGATGCATATAAGTCCTCTCGACCAACGATAACTGCGCGACATCTTCTGGAGCCCATAAGATTGTTTTGGGATCGAGAAAGACATCCAGCTTGTCGAGCTGCACGAATTGCTCGTGCAACCAGTCGCTGAATCCGCCAACGCCGTCGCCTTCAGCAACGTCCGCCGCCGTCATTGTAGGAACAATTTGAGCACATTTCATCACCGCTCTCGCTGCCTCGACAACGCGGTTCAATCCGTTGTAGCAAGTGGCAAATTTCAAGTGCGCGTAACACATATCTCTCCTCGAGATTTCGCGCCCCTGATGCAGCTTCCACCACTCTTCCAGCTGCGTGAGGCCCTTCTTATAATCCGGCTTATCATTCCTCATGACGACGAGCCCATAAATGCGCATATGGAGGTCGGCCAGACTCTCCCACCCTGACGACGAGGTTGAACTGAGTGCCTCGCGCTCCATGTTGAAAGCCAGTGCAGACGCCGCAGCAGCCGTGTCTCCTGTCATCATGTGCAGATAGGACTCCATGTCCCCTAACAATGAGCGAAGGTCTGCGGTCTCGGGGCTGTCGTTCTCGAACGTCTGACGCAGCCAGGTGACCATACCGCCGGGCGCTTGCTCCTCTACAAAATCCGCAAACACGTTCATAGCCGGAGCGTCAAGCATGCTTTTGGCCAGATTCCCGAATTTTGATACTGTGTCTTTCTCCCGTTCGAGGGCGAAGTGGAATTGGTGGCGGAGAGTGAAGTTTTCGACCATCTTCTCATCGGCCCACACATTTTGCAGCAACCCCATCATGCCTCCCCGCTTGATCTCGCCGGAGACTAGACGTATGTTTTCCTTTGCCTCTTCTCGATCCAAGGACCCTTCTCGATCAGCAATCTGCACCACACAGGTAGCCCAATTTGTCAGATTCTGCAGCTGACAACGCCTGATGGCGTTGAACAGTTCCTTGTTTTGCGGGTCATCGGCCAGGTTTCTTTCATAGAGCTCCTTAGCTTTGTGGATGATGCTGTTCGTCTGCGCAAGGCTGGCTTCGGCATGACGGAGTTGGAACCAAGACAGCTCTCGAGGGGACGATAAAATCCATCCAGTAGGATTCGCCCTTCTGTAAGTCTCTGCTGCATCCAAGGCCATGCGAACGAGCGAAGATGCGCGTTTTTGATCTGTCTCGAGACGATTGAGTGTCGTTGAATATGTAAGGATGGCATCCAGATCCGAAGACGTCGGCACACCACCCGGACGCACGAGAAGCGTGAGCATGTGCACCCGCAGCAGGTGCCTCCAAATCAGTGGGTAGAACAGTTTTGTCTGCCTCTGATTGAACCACAGCGACTTCATGGCCAGGGTGTAAGTGCAGTCGAACAGAGTCATGCCCATTCGCTCGACCTCCTCCTGAGGATCTCCATCCTCAAGCGACCATGCCATGGCGATAGCGTGCAGGTTGTGCACATAGTCCTCATGCTGCTCAACACCACCCCATTCCGCGCTCACAAACTCGCTAGCAAATGACCCCATGCGGGGATTGTCCCACAAGAGCGCCTGGCGGACGTACGCGAATTTTGTTTGCTTCCAAACATCCTCCGTGACCGCCGATCGGCATATCAAGGTGAAGATTGGATTCACGTGGTAGCATGGCACCTTTTTGCCGTCGGTCCTCGTGATGGAAGCGTGCTCCAGAATGCCTGCACGAAGCAGTCTTTCCTCGATCACGGGCCAGTGCTTGGTCCGCAGGCCGGCCATTTGCGCACCTTCGACGATCTTTTGGAACTCTGGTGAGATCCAAGTTCCGTATGAAGCCTCTTGGAAGTATTTGGAAAAGGGCAAGTAGAGGAACCAGTAGTAGTAGTTCAGGTTTTGCGGCATGAGTGTCCAGAAGGGCGCAAAGTCTCGGATCTGCATGAGAGTCTCGTCAAAGTTTATGAGGGAATTTGTGCCCATGGCGCCGTTTATTGAGCGGACAAAGCGGCACCTCTTCCACTCGTCATAGTTTGTTTTACATACTCCATACAGAAGCAGACTAAGTAGCTTCTCGCCTTCATAGTTCTCGCGCTTCAATGCCGGTAGAATCATTTGTATGGCGGCGGGGTTGCCTTCGAGAAGAATGGCAACGCGGCGAAGGAAGTCAATGTTCTGTCGTCGATAAAACGATTGAGGCGGCTGAGTCCTAGGGCCAAAAGCCAGTTGCTGAAGAAGATCCACGGAATCAAGAACCGAGAGTCCAGTAAGGTGATACTTTTGCCGTTCGGAAGCGACGTTGGCCATTTGCACCTCATTCTGGCGAGAGGAGACAATTGCCATTGACCCGTCGCGGGTGCCTGCGTTGATGAAGGACTTCAGCCCCGCTGGCACATCTTTCGACAAGAGTGTCGAGTCGATTAATAGTGGTGTGTCAAAAACCTCCGCGCTGTCGAAGATGAGGAGGTATTTTCCACTACTGAGCTTGCCAAGAATTTCTGCCTCTGTCCGCTTCTCTGGCTCCATTCCCAGTTGCGCTCCGATGTCTTCCACGATGTCTTCCACAATATAATAGTCGATGTCAGCGAGGTCAACATACGCCGACCCTCTAATCCACCCTGAGGCCTTCCACCACTTGCAGATGTAGCGGAGCAATTCGCTCTTTCCGCATCCCCCCTGACCGTGCAGAAGAATTATCCGGGAGACAGAGAGGAGAAGCTCGAGTGACATGATATCAGTCTCTCTCCCGATCAAATCTTGACGTGTGGGGATGATGGTCTCTCTGGTCTCTCGATTTGCGGGCAAAATGTTCTTGACTGAAGTCAAAACTTTTTCCAGGTGCGAGAACACAGAACTCCTTGGCTGAGGACTGAGCGATGTCTCGAGAATTGCGGGCCCCTGGGCTGATGTGTACAGCACGGGCACAATGTAGTCTGCAAGATGCACATTGTACATGTATCGTGCTCTCCTGGAGCGGCTCTTCATCAGAGCCAGGCGTGACAGTCGTGCGGCATCCTGGACCGATACTCGACTGATAAGCAGAGACTGATAGAAAGCATTCATGAAGACTTCAACAGCTTCGTCGACAACTTTGTATGCCATTGCCATTACCGACTGGACACCATGGCCCAGGAGAACCTCGGCCAGGTTGCTCCCAGGATCGGAATATTGAAAGCTCGCGGACTCGCAAGCATTCAGCACGACCGTCTTCACACCGGCTCGGCAAAGCTCCCTGCCGACCTCATCAGCAGTCCTAAAGTCCTTCTTCATCTTGAGTGGATTCAGCAGGTCAGGCTTGCAGAATGCGAGAACAGCCCTATGTATTATCAGCGTCGACCTTGCCAACTGGACTAATCGATGCAGTAGCAACACCCCAAACTTACTTAGGAGATCCTTTCGAAACGTCTTTAATTCTGCCGTGCATATCTAAGTGGACCAAATCATAGTCCTGCTCTTGCAGATGCTCTCGAAATGCTTGCCATGTCGGCGGACGAAGAACCTTCAGTGAGACCTGTCTATCAGGATTTGTCTTGGAGATCTGGTCGATTATTGCTACCAGACATCTGGAGACAAGCAGATAGTCGAGATCTGTATGTTGCCCTGGACGGGAGACAACCAAGAGAATTTTGAATTTACTTTCATGCGGTGGTTCATCGTTGCTCAAGAGGGCTCCAACCTTGTGGTGTACTGTGCGACGGACGCTAACGCTGTCAAATTTGCAGCCGGAAGGCCAAACTGTGACGTCTTCCAGCACTTCCCAGTGCATCTGTTGCAAATTACGCCCGGCATTTGCTGGATAACCGTCCGCCGGGTCAGAGCTGGAAGCTCTAGCACTAGTGACAATCTCCAGCTCAAGGTGGCCATCCTGGGGTACCCTACCATTCCGGGTGATCTGGGCAGCTAGATTGCGTCCATAGGAAGAGAGAGCCTCTGAAGCGAAGTCGGCTTTGGTGGTCTCGAAAGGCTCGGCAATGTAGGTCTCGAGATACCATTTGAGAGCTTGCTCAGGCTCCTTGCCGAATCCACCAGAGTCTTTGAACGGGTCGGTCAGCCTTGTCTGTGATGTACTCTCATCAGCCGTGATTTCAACGTCCCATTCCCAAGAGCTGTCGGCAGAGTTCACGGCTGGCGGCTGGTCGTGGACGGTGGAAGTTATTTCGCGCAAACGAAGTCTGAAAACCATGGTTGCCGATAGTCAACTGGTGGCTCTTGGAACTCAAAATGGGAGATTTGAACTCAAGAGTGACGATTTTGCGGTGTCGCAGCCTGGCGGGGGTGACACGACGCCTTCAGCTGCTCAGCCGCCGCCATCGCTTTCAGCTGCCAATCGTTTTAGGCTGCCCAGCCCTTTAGCTGCTCAGCCACCAATATGTAACCCTGTCTCTTCAGAGACCAGCCCGCGCCATAGAGGCTGCTTTCAGAGTGGCTTTACTATAAGAGCTTCGCCTCAGTCGCATTGGCGCCCAACTCTCCAGAAACTCAGCTGCAATTATGGCGCCACAATCGCATGAGCCAACCTTCTACCTCCTCAAACGCCGCCTCCCGGCCTCAGAAAGCGCCCATCTCCTCGGTCGCGTGGTCCGCCAATATCAAGATCCAACACTCGACTACACACCGGAATCGCCGTCTCAGACCCTCACGGCCGAGACTTTCAGCCGCTTCCTGCTAGCCGCGCAGCACGACGACAGCGCGCACTTCACGGCGCAAGCCTCGCGAGATGACACGGTCTGGGCCAAGCTCAGGGGTCTGCTATCGCTATCTTCCAATTCGGCAGAGGGCGGCACGACAGATGTGACGTCGCCGCGCATCACCACGCGGCGCCTCAAGCTGGAGGTGGACTACTTTAACGCCCTCAAGGCTGCGCCCGAAGCGCGCCGGAAGATCCTGCAGATGTGTCCCGTGGGCGGCAAGGTGTACCTCGTTGTAGGCACAATGAGCGTCCAGACAGCGACGTTCAAGCGCACGGGGATGCAGCGCAATGCCACCAAGGTTTCGGGCTCTCTGCCCGTTGGTGTGGCTGCGAGTGCGGCAGCTGCGTCCGCAGGCGTGCCGCTTCCCTTCAATGTCATGTCCAATCCTCAGGCGGGAATTCAGCGCTCAAACTCGTCGGATTGGACGATGGACTTCAGTGCCACTGCTGTCGGAGAGGACGGGCAAGCCGTCGAAGGAGCTGAGGAAGTGTTTGCTCTTGCTTGCAAGGAAGTAACGCGGGACTGGCACGGCTTGGGTAGTGATGTCAAGATGAAGGTGAAGCGCCCAGAGTATCGGGGTGGGCAGCACTTCGGACAAAAGGATGATTCGGATTCTGAGGAGGAAGATGATGATGAGGGTGAGGAGATTCTTGCTGCTGAAGGTCTCTGTATCACGCAGGCCGAATCTGAGATAGTTGGATCTGAGTCTTTCGTCTTTCGACCCGCCTTCGCAGACGGAACCTGAGCTTGCACTGATAGTTGTGGATTTCGATGTAGTCCAAGATAGAACATGAGATGAAACAAATATTCAAATCCCAAGTGTTGCAGTATATCTGGTCATCACGTGTAGTTAGCTTAGTCACCTGAGCAGGGCTTAAGAGCCTCCCCGGCTAGCCACCCTCTCAGTCCTCAAGTCCTCATCTTGCTCGAATTCACTTCTTGAAGTTCGGGCGTCAAAAACCAGCAAACAGCACTCAAAACGCCTGAGGATTTACACTACACAACCACCCGCGCTTCTGCGCACCAGTGCATACTGCACACAGCCTACTTCAACCACATAACAGTGTCAAACGTTATGGAGGTTGAACAAAACCAAAGCCGGCCCTCTAAGAGGCAGGCAATGGCTCCCCCGGATCCACCGGCAACACCTCGGCCCACACGCACCAACAGAGAGCCGGTAGTTACAAACTCACGGCTCTCTGGAACTGGACTCTTTGAACCAGCCATCCGCAAGGCTCAGAGGGTCACCAACATCGACACCAACCCAGTGCCCCTGAGAATGGGACAGGAGAACCCCCCTCCAGCCCCTGAACCCCACGGCATCTGGGAAAAGGTTGAGGATCTCTTCCGCCAAGAAGAGGAAGATAAGCGAACCAAGAGGACCGTGCTCGCCGCTACGGCCGCGGCACTTGACCAATCACTTCGTCCGTTTACCACAGGGGTTCACGGGAAATGGGCAGAGGCAACTAGAAAGGCACTAGCTCAGGCTCTTATTGAGCT
>JBAWJV010000040.1:0-143141 GCA_037356075.1 Neofusicoccum sp. Z40 | reverse complement strand
GTGAGCCGTCGTGAGCCCAGCTCATGAGGGCTCGCTGTGGGTCTCACGTGATGTCGGCGCTTCGGCCGTGTTTCCGACTTTCAACTTCTGCCGCTGGTAAGGGACGATTATACCTCCAAACTTCCTTCCCGTAGCTTACGCCCTTTGTCAGCTTCCTGGAAGTGGGTTCTTCCCTTACGGTCCTTTGTCCTCTGTGGGCTTCCTGACTCAGCAGTTGCTCTTCTGCCCTGTGGGCCCGATTCCCGTGCGGGCTCCGTTCTGGCTGTTGCCTGGGCCCGTACGCGCCGTGGTCCCGTGTCCTCTGGATTCCCTTGCGGGCTCCCTGGCCTTGCGGCTCTTGCTCCCACGTGATCCTTAGCCCTTGTGGGCTGTCTTCCCGTGCGGGCCTGTAGCCCTTAGGGTCATAAAGCCCGTGTGCCCTGGGGTTCATAACACTAACCTACTACGCCAGCAACAAGACTGATAGCAAAACGACGCTAGACCTCACTCTAAGCAACATTACAAACTAGATAATCAAATGCGAACTCCTAGACCAAAATTACGGCTCAGACCATAGAGTAATCTACTCTAAATAGAACATGGAGGCCGAATAGACAAATACACGGCTACCTCGCAAGCTCTATGAATAGACAGACTAGATAAAGGCAGGGTAAGCCATTTAGCATGCCCTTAGGCAAGTAGGGGAAATTACTACGTAGGAATAACTTAATAAGACAGTCGAGCAGCTTATTAGTACTACCACAGCTATTATAAATAAGCTAACTCTAACTACTTAGCTATGCCTATACTCAAAGCAGTAGTTTAGCCTAGAGCTTAAAGAATACTAAGCTAGATATAATAAGCACCGCCGGCTCTAGCAAAGCTTTAGTATAAGCCTCGGAAGAGATAACTAAGACACACTAAGCTAGTATAGTATAATAAAGACAGCCCGCAGAGAATAGGTTAAGGCAATAACACACGCGAAGAGTAGCTATTAGAAGGACTTTCTAGATAATGCAGGGAAAGGCAATCAACTATAGAAGGCAGCCAAATACGCTAGCCTAAACGACAATTACAGCAATATTCCTCCGCTCTTCACTAGTACTAGCGAGGCTACAAAAAATAAAGAGAAGGTACAGCTTCTGCTAGATACCTTCTTTCCAAAGCTAGCTAAGCTATAAGACCCACGAGCTTCACCTCAATCCACTACAGCACCATCTTCTATAAGATAGGAACCAATTACAGAAGCCAAAATCCACTAGAGTCTAAGGACAGCCAAGGCCAACTCCGCCCCTAGAGAGGATGGCCTTTCAATACTCATCTAGCAAAAGCTCTAGCCATATACTACCAAATACATCCACCACATCTTCTCTACATCCACCAACCTCGGTTACCATCCTAGAGCCTAGCGAACAGCAGCAATAATCGTTCTTTAGAAGACTAGCAAGCCTGACTACACAATCCCTAAAGCCTACCATCTAATCTCGCTACTTAACACCCTTAGAAAACTACTAGAAGTAGTAATAGCAAAGAGACTATTATACTACGTAGAGAAGCATAATCTCCTTCTAGCTACCTAGTTCGGTGCAAGACCAGGCTGTTAGAGTCTGAAGCCTGTAGAGGCAGAGCCTCAGAGGATCTTCGGCAGAGCACGTGATATGATTCGGCCCGTGTATTTAAAGCTTTCCTTTCTTCCTTCCTTCTTCTCTTCTTCTCTAAGCTTTAGCTTAACGTACGTAGCGCAATAAACCTTTCAGTGATCATCCTGAGGTTGAGCCTTGACACAGGCAGGTCTATAGAACAAGCCCTCCTTATTCTAGTCGATACAATATAGACGGCGTAGAAAGAACACAAAGTAGTCACGCTAATAGCATTTAATCTAAAGGGTACCTTTAATGTAGTTAGTAAAGAGGCACTAGACTACTACCTAGCTAAGAAAAGAATCCTAGCTAAAGTAAGGTACTAGATTAGGAGCTTTATAGAGAATAGGGTAGCCTCAATATCGTTTAATGGCTATACTAAGCCAGCCGCGATCTTTAACCACCCTAGCCTCCCGTAAGGCTCCCCACTCTCCCCAATACTCTTTACCTTCTATAACGCCGACCTAGTAGACTAACTAGTAGACTTTACTAGAGGAGCATCTACTTATATTAACGATTACTTCTAATAGCGAACTAGCCTATCTATAAGCAAGAATCTTGCAGCCTTGCAGAGAGAGGATATTCTAAGAATACAATACTAGGCAGAGGAAACTAGATCAAGCTTCGAAGCTAATAAGACGGAACTTATACACTTTATAAGAAGTCTAGACTAGAACTGCTTAATAGTAATAGCCATAGGCAACCATATAGTCGAGCCCACGCAAGAAGTAAAGCTCCTCGGAGTTATCTTTGACCAGCAACTCTAGTAGAGAGCGCATATCTAGAGAGCTATCGTACGGGCAACTAAGACCTGCCTAGCCATAGGTAGACTAAGACAGCTTCGACTAAAACAAATACGCCAGCTCTATCAAGCATGCGTAGTCCCCCAGATGGACTACGCCTCGACAGTTTGGCACTCCCTAAAGAGATGCAAATGGCAAGTGGCTGTGCTCTCTAGGATTTAGCGGATAGTAATAACCAAGGCTATCTCAGCCTTCCGAACCGTATCAACTAAAGCACTAGACTACGAGAACTTTCTCCTACCAACAAAGCTACGTCTACAAGCTAGGGCAGAGAGGGTTATTAGTGACCTTAAAACACTTCCAACCTCACACCCATGTAAGGCACTTGTTAATAAAGCGTCCTTGAAGCTTGACCCAGCAGCCAGCTTTCTTAGCCCACTTAACGCAACTCTCAAGCTACAAGGCCTAAGCTTAGCCGAGGATACTGAAGTAATCGACACCTGCCCTCTTCCACCATGGAAGCCCCCGCCACTGGACAACGTTCAACTACAGCTACCCAAACTTCAGACTCTGACAAAGGCCAACACCTCCGAAGCGTTGACGCAGCACCACCAGACCCCCACACCCGGCATCTATATGACAAGCTCCCACGGAGCCAGGCTGGCCTCCTCGCCCAGTTACGAACAGGTCACTACTGGCTTAACCAACACCGTAAACGGATAGGCCACACAAATAACGAGCAGTGCGAATGCGGAGAAGTTGAATCAGTTTCACACGTTCTTCTCGACTACCCTCTACTTCAGCAAAGCCGCCAAAAGATGCTCCAAGACAGTGGGCTTAAAAGGAATAGTCTATCAGCCCTACTAGGTGGGAAGCCACCAAGTAGTACAGCAGCTATCCAGAGCAAAGATAACAACTAGAGGATAACAGCATCGCAGCTACAGGCTGTGCTAATCTTTACACATGACTCGCAGCGGTTCAGGAATAGAGACAAACCCACAGCGTAGAAAACCATTTATACTACACCCCTATACCTTACTATCCGCCCTCCTTATCTTATCTCTCTTTCTCTTAGATTGATATAAAATATGTATACTAGTAGTAAAACACTTTGAATAGTTGTAGCCTGCATATTGCTTAGGGCGATGGGTCAGGGTAAATGAATTCAACTCAACTCAACTCAACTCAACTTTGGGACGAGGCCACGGACTTCTTCAAGGATCGGCGTGACCGTGGTTGGGACCTTTCCAACAATCTTCAGTGCCTGGTGTCCATCGGAACTGGGAAGCTTCTCCTGAATGAGATCACGGATGCCCCGAACGATCTTATCAGAGCCTTGGCAGGAATAGCCACCAATACCGAGACCAAGGCAGACGAGTTTCAAAGACGCCATGATACTCTCTTCCGCGGAGACCAGCGTGCGTTCCGATTCAATGTCATTTCGGGATTAGAGAGAATTGGCTTGGAGGAAGTGCAGGAGATGGGTAAGATCGAGGCTGTCACGGCGAGATACATTCAATCTCAGGATGCCTTCGAAGACTTCAACCTTTGCTCGCAGATCCTGGAGCAAAGAGAATGTACGGTAGACCACGCCTAGCCGCACACTGGTTCACCCTCATACCATTGAAGACTTCCTTCTTCACCAAAGTCTATCCCTTACATTGTATGAGCTTGTCACTAACAAAGTGCATGTCCAGGGCTGGAGCGCTTGAAGATTCTTGTCCAAGATCCCTCGAACGAGTCAGGGAGCAATTATACCAACACGGAATACGCACGAGAACTCTTCGAGACATATCGTCATACCTCCGTGTACCAAGGTTGGCTTAGAAATGGAAGGCGCTTGGATATTCATGCCGAGTGTACCGACGGAGGCAACAGGAGTCCTGCTGCTGCACTGGCCCGGAGCATGGTCTACCACAACGAACAGATCGAGGGGTTACAACCTTACCTTTGCTACTTTGATGGCGCGGCTTCTAAGACTTCAACATCATTGGATAGCACTGATACCATCTCTGCCCAGAAGATATTACGATTATTCATTGTTCAAGCTTTGAGGCAACAGGGCAGCAGCAACCAGATGGACGAAGCGCTTGTTCGCCAGCTTGACGAGATCCACGGACAAACTCTACGCAAAGTCTCACTCTCAACTGCAAATCCGGCACTGCAAGCGCTCTCGGACGTTTTCAAGGCGATTGTATCAAGAAAAGACGGTGTTCTGTTGCTCGTAATTGACGGTTTGGACTCAATACCCAGGGATGTTCTTCTCCAACTTGGAGACGTCATGAAGGTGAAAGGCCAGATCAGAATTTTGATAAGCACCAAATCGCCCAAAGACATGAACAAAACCATCCATGAGGGAACAGAATATCTCGGTGTGTATGATTTCAAGCGCTGACGATCTTTCGCTAACGGCTGGCAGAATGTTATCGATCTCTGCAGGTCAATGCTCAAGCAAACTGCCGCCGAGAGCAAATCGACGATCCAGTGAAGGGTACCATCGACTGGCTCTGGGAGCATGAGTCCTACACAAGCTGGAATACTCGCCAATCTGGTGTCTTGTTCATTCAAGGAAAACCAGGAAGTGGGAAGTCCGTCTTGGCCAAGGCCATCACCGGTGCATACGAGCTTGCTCTGGATCACAACTCCGACGAGTCTCCAACGCTGATGAGCAGTTGGTTTTACAGCACACGTGGCGGACAGGCAGCACAACTGCACCAGTGCCTCTTGCAGGCTGTAGTCCTGCAGTGGCTTGACCAAGACGCTGAGCTGTGGTCCTTGATTCGTCCTATCTGGCGTGAGTGCTTTGCTGCCGGAAACTTCGCAAGCTTCGAGACTCTTGGTAGAGTCATGAAAGCAGTGGTCAGAACAGGTCGCAAAATCATGACGATTGTTGATGCTATCGACGAATCCGACCCGAATGAGACGGTGCAAAGGGGAGACTTGCTCGAAAGGTTGAGGGAACTGGCTTCAGCTATTTCGGACTCAAGGGCCAAGTTCATCGTTCTTTCTCGACCCATTCATGAACTTCCTCGGGCGGTTGAGCATGACGACCAGTTCGTTATTGTCATGGAAAAGGAGAACAAGGCCGCCGTTTCCATGGTAATCGAAGATAGTGTGGAGAAGCTAACGAGGAAGATCTTGGATGGGAAAGAGAAGCACCCGACCTCGTTCTCCGACGCTGGAGAACTCACACAAACAGAAAAAGCAGCCATCCAGCATGTCAGGTTATACCTTACAGCGAATTCTCATGGAGTGATGCTCTGGCCCAAGCTTGTCATCAATGACCTGAAGGACGCAGTAGAGGGAGACGACGACATCGCTCGGGACCTGCGCACCCGTCTGGACTCATGCCCTAGAGACTTGACAGAGCTATACAAGGAAATGGTGAGACGCCTTAGCTCACTAAGCCCAGGCGAACTAACGGATGCTCGAAAAATTCTCATGTGGATCTCCGGCAGCCCCATTGTCTTCCGGCGACCGATGACGCTTGGAGCACTCTACGAAGCCTTCTGGATTGCTACCTACAAGGACGACCAAGAGAATGGAAAGAACCCGTTTTCCCTACATTCTGCGTTAGGCAACGATCTGACGCAGTTCAGTCGCCGTCTTCGCCGAATCTGCGGACTTTTCATCAACGTACAAGAGCAAACACCGTCCAAAGCTCATCGCGTAGATACCGTGGAACTCGGTCACAGGACAATCAAAGACTTCCTCGCAAGCTCTGATGCAAACGTCTTACAGTTCACTCAGGACGATGCTCGGATCACGATCCACAATCAATCCAGAACGTATTTCAACATTCTCAGTGGATGCCTGAAGAATTTCAAGGAACAAACAGAAAGCTCGACAGCTCCGAGTGATCCAAAGCATTCCATCTGTAACTTCTTCGATATCTTCGAGGGACGCATGTTCTTGGATCTCGGTTGCACAGCATGCGATTCCGCCTCAAGTCACGAGGATGGATTTCTTTGTGCCCGCCAAATGTTGGAAAAGAGTATTCGGAACTTGCAAGTCTCCTTTGAGCCGATCACAAAACAATCAGCTGCAGCACTTTCCACTACCGTCTGGAACGCCCTCGCACCAGAAGTAAGGGCAAAGACCAGGGCAAGGAACCAACTCTGAACGAGCTCTTCCCTGTGAGTGCTTTTCTGGCAATGGAAGAGAGCCCGACTGCTGCGTCTTGGGAAAAGCAGATCGACTCGTATATTCCTGAGAAACAGAGGGACCTCCTCAATTCGAACCCGGCCCTCGCCATCGTGGAACTTGCGTACTGGGCCTGTAGACTCAGCCGTCCAGCATCTATCATTGATCTTCTCCGGCCAATTCTCTGGACAAAGATGAGCAACAACAAGTCAGCCGATGATGCACCGTACCGGAATCGGTGCTTGGTCCTCATTCGAACTGCAATTATTGCTGGTATTGATGCAGGGCTGGATCGGGTATTCTCTGAGCACCTTTGAGAATATCCAGTCCTTCTCTACACTATCACAGAGAGACTGCGTCAGTTGAAGGACAAAGAGGTACAGCATGAGGAGACCTTCGTACGTCTTCGAAGGTGTGGGAGATTCGCTCTCCAAAATCATGTGAAGACTCGGCAACCAACCGGCGATAAGCATGCATCATCTAATGCCTCCAACGTCTCTATGGTTGCTTTGGGGAAGACTCGAGAGGCCAATGAGGGCGTCCCAGAAGCCAAGATGGAACACGACCTTCGAGAACTTCGTACCACCCTTGACGATCTGGCTTCCAATCTACGCAGCAATACCCAAAATGCCACCACAAACCGTGCTATCATTGAAGAGCCCCATGATGACGAGCTGAAACTTGCAAACACCTGCGAGGCCTTATCACTTATCCTGGGCGAGTCTGAGTCCCTTCTCATACCTCTCACGTATTGCCCAGATGGCTCTCGTGACAGTTTCGCCCGTCCAGATATCTCGATGCTCAGAAGCAGACATGACTGGAAAAAGTATGTCGGCTTCCAGCTACTTGGACCAGCCTCCGAGCAAACCCCATCCATCCCTCAGCGCATGTTCGATATTGACACGGGCAATATGGTGGACTGGCTAGACAACGACGATGTCAGTCAGTATTGCATGCTCTCACACAGCTGGAAGGGAGCCGAAGTCGACTTGAAGTACGTCAACAAAGCGAGGGACCGCAACCGCGAAAAGGTCAAGGCCAAGGAGCCCGGAGCCAAGAATGATATCGACATGATCAAGAGCCTCTGCGAGGAGGAGATACTGGAGAAGCAAGATACCATCAAAGGATTGCTCCAAGGCGTCGAGGGTCATCGATCTACATTCGATGTCGGTCAAATACTCAGAGAACGCATCGCGTTCAAGCTTGCCAAGAAGGATCTCAAACGGACCAACAAGGCCTTCACCGATGCGAAGGCAAAGCTTGCTCATGCTGAGCTGGAAGCGGACGCCTTCAGGAACCTTGCCAAGGAAATGGCAGAGATGATCTCGATCGAGAACCAGGGCTCCAAACTGCTCTCGGAGGCAGACAAGAGCGAGAAGGATCCCGGTGCCGAGGAGGTTGAGAGAGCCAAGGATGCTCTTACGACCGCACAGGCGGACTTGAACAAGATCAAGGGAAGCAAAGCAGACGACGACGCAGCCACATTCTTCGATAATCATACCCTACTTCGAGAAGCCGTTGATGGGCTCAACGACCTGCTGAACCGGTGGAGGTCCGCCGTCAAGATCGACCAATCCATTGAGCGGGCAAGAGAAATCTTCAAAGAGGGACTTTTCCCTCTCAAGCAGGGTGGGAAGCGCTACCTCTGGAATGACACTTGCTGCATTGACAAAATGAACCAGGGGGAACTCGTGAACTCACTGTCCCTTATGGGAGATTGGTACGCCAATGCTGAGTTTTGTCTAGTGCATCTGGACACACCCCCAGAGGACGAGGAATGGAATGATGAGTGGAAGAGGTTCTTGGAGTCATCAGACAGGGGAGAACTTGCGCTCCCTGATGCGAACATTGAAAAGTACAGTGGAATCTTCGGTGGGCAGCCGAAGTGGTCTACTCGAGGTTGGACGCTCCAGGAACTCGTCCTAAGCAAGACAACATTCTACGTCAACTCTGCATGGAGACGACTTGAGAGGCCACAGGAAAAGCTCGGTGCCTACTATTTCCTGTGTCCATTCATCGAGCTGTATACCGGTGGCAAGAAGCCACAAGACCATGAGAGGTTGCGAGGTCGATGGGAGAGCATAGTCAAGGACCACAACCTGAAGGTAAAATTCCATTCTCCGAGAAGGGTGTGTTAGGAGAGTTCTGACTTCCGGAGCAGGTCACCAAATCTGTTACAGATGAAGATGACGATGGAGGCGAAGATGAGGAAGACAAGAAGAAGAAGATTGACGCTGTCAATGCTGCGCAATGTCTGATCGCCATCCTCGAGGCTCTTGAACTCCACATTCCGAAGAGCATTGAAAAAGAGACAGCAGTACCGTTGATAAGCCAAGCCGTCTATCTTGCAGCTGCGGGGATGAGGAAAGAGGTGACAAAGGATGACGGCGACAAGTGGCTCCTGCACCACAACCTCAGCGTTCATCTGGGCTCCTACATTTATCCGAACCAGGAGAAAGGGTCTAGTCCAGAGGACGATTCGAGGCGTGTCATCACTTTACTCCTGCAATGCCTTGTTGCGGAAACGAAGGACTGGATCATCAAGGACAGGCAGTACATTGCCAAGTTTGGCAAAGTGGAACCTCTGGAAAGCTGGAAGAGTGGAACTGCGCGGACCAACTTCTCCACTCATAGAGTGATGTCGCTCGCCTGCAACCGCACAACCGCGGTCGAGACTGATAAAGCGTACTCGTTGATGGGCCTGCTCGGAGTCCGCTTCCCTACCTTCATGGCTGAAGGGCTGCCTAAAGCTTTGACTCGTCTCTTTGACGAAGCATTAATCTCGTCGAATGATGTCTCAGTGTTCAACTGGACAGGGAGAGAGATGGGAAGTCACATCCGCGGCCGCTCGCTGTACCCATCAAACCTGAAAGCATTCGACGATAGCCGGACAGAGGGGCAGTCGATGGCCAACAAGCGGCTGGCGAGTCTTCTGCAGACCAAGCGAACGGAGGTGATGAGGACATTCCAGCGCATCACCTCGATGCTGAAGAATACAATAAAATTTCTCAAGGACCATAACCAACACAAACACCTTCCCATGTCCTGGATCATTGGCATCATCCAACTGGTTTACAAGGCCGACTTTGAAGAACTGGACCCACATGTACCCGACCTGGAAAGCATTCTAAAGTGGATCGAGAACAAATGCGGTAAAGTGTGGGCCAACAAGGACAACAAAAAGACTACGACCCTCCTCGACGACAGAATGCTGGGCCTTGGTGATTCCGTAGCGGACCTTGCGAAGCAACCCATGAAGGGAATGTTTCGTGGCTTGCAACGAGAGAAGTCCAGATTTGGATTGAGAGACTCGATCCCCTCCCCGAAATGGGCCAAGACTGAGCCTGGTAGTCCAGCCTCGCCGGCACCGAGCTCTGCAGACACGATTGTTGACCCTTATGATGAACCAACCTTGAAGGCTGCCGTCGGAAAACTGGATCAATCCGTGCTGGACTACCTGAAGCAAAGCTGTGATTCACTGGGCGAGAGTCGGGACTGCCACGAGCACGATGCTGATGGTCGACCGAAGCTTAAAAGGTGTCCAACGCTTCCGAAAGATGTCCTACAGGAACTGACGCATATTGATTGGCCGGTGCAAAAGAACGATAGCCAACAAGTCTTCGAACGGCAAGAAACAGACAAAATGATCTCGCCCAACCCAATCATCGTCAACAACTCGGGAATCGAGGGCGTATTCGACATTCAGCGCGTCGTCATCACATTTCACGAAGAATCGAAGCTTTGGGATCAGGTGGCAAGGGCCGTCAGCCCCTCCCAGAGGATCACGGGATGGTGCAGCATTAGTACCGGCTTCGCCCGAGTTATAGTCAGCTTCTCATGCGAGAAGCACATCCTAGAGAAGCAGCTCAAGATTGCCCAGGTGATCCGGAAGAAGGTGATCGACGAGCCTCCTAAGCGAGCCGATGGCTTGTTTACCACAATCTTCAAAGACTCCATTGGACTGGACGACAAGGCAAAATCATCCGAGCATAACGAGAATGCCGAAGTTGAAGATAACGAAAAGCACAAGGCCAACCATACCGAAGATGAGAGGAAGGTCAGCCGCATGATCGCTTTCATCCAGGAAGAATCTCTCGAAGCGATAGCCGGAGAGTGGGTCATGGCACGCTTCTCGGATGTCAAGGGCGCGAACTGGTTCCTCTGCTCTCTCGAGCTCGGCTCGACGCACAACTTCTACGGTCACCGCATCCCGACGGACAAGATCGACTTCAACGATGCAATTCCCGAGCCGGGCCTCATTAATGTCTGGCAGGCGTACATGGACCGCAAGAAGCGCAAGCTGTGCTACATTCTTCGCGACTACCTCAATAGCAGGGCCATGTGCTCGGCCATGGACCTCATACTCAATCATGGAGATGATGAAGAAGGTGATCGCTCTGGTCCCGACGGCTCTGTGGCTCAAATCGTCGACCGTGGCGTCACAGCGGTGCAGAACGCGGCGCAGCTGACTACGTTGAGCCTGCGCGAGGTGTTTTACGATTTGAAAGCTGAAATCTTGGACAAACGACTGACCGCTGCCGTTTTGAAGTACACTCCGAAGGACCTCCAGCCAGCCGTGGAGAACTTGAATGCAGACCAGGATTTTCTCCCAGCGACATTTAAGTCGGGTAGGAGGGTACATATGTTCTAGTACTCGGAGCTTGAAGACAGTGTTTTACGTAGAAGAATATATGTTGCAGTATATCTGGTCATCACGTGTAGTTAGCTTAGTCACCTGAGCAGGGCTTGTAGATTTAGTTTGTTTTGGAAGTGTAGACGTGATAGCGTGTTACAGCGTGGTAATTGTTTTCGCCAACGGGCCAGATAAGGTATATCGCGTTCGATAAATCAATCGGCAGACTAGGTGAGAAGGGAATTTGGCAATGGCGCCTTATATCTCGATACCACGGCAGGCGTTGGGGAATAAGTTTAGATGTTGGTAATTACGATGGTGGACGTTGATTGCGATTTTGAGAGTAATGGTTGTAATTTTGAGAGTAATGATTGCAGGTTCGAGAGCATAATAATTATAAGTTTAAGAGCAATGATAGCAAGTTTAAGAGTAATTATTGCAATTTCTAGAGCAATGATTGAAAGTTCGAGAGCAATGATTGCAGGCTTAAGAGCAATAATTACAATCATGCGAGCAATGACCAGCAACGGCCATAAAATCAACATTCAGCAAAGCTCCACGCCCTTTGGTTGCATGATCAATGTCCCATGATGATTCATACGTTATGCATAGAGAAACAGCCACAACTCGGATGAAGCTATGAAGTGTAGGTTGCTGAATTCAGCTCATGCGGATGTGCCCAGCCTGTCAGCGTCCCAATTAGCCAGAATCGCGGTATCTCCTTAATTTGTTGTCTTATTAGTACGTCGCTTGATTTGGGATTCAACAAGCCGTTGGCGTGTTCCAATGGTTGGTAGAAAGCTTTTCACGTCATGTCGACCGTAACGCAATGCCCCCGTTCTATCATCTGCGCTCGCAACGCCAGGACACCACGACAGTCGGCACAGCATACCTATTTGTCCAGTAACTGCCACTACTCCCCGACGTACCGTGCCGTTCTCGCCGACCGAGTACTACACAGCACGTCATTTGTTCTCAAATCCATTACCCGTGGAAATGCAGGACATCACCACTGCAACCATTTTCCATCGACTCAGCCGCGCATCCAATTCGAGGAACAGCAGTATCAAGGTTGGCCGCTTCCAACGTAGATATAGGCAGGGAAGGCAGGATTGCTACAAGCTACGCTCTACCAACATTCCTGCATTAGTCCCCGATCAGTGACCTGCAGGCTGCCTCGTCCCAGGGGCATCAGCATAAATGGAATTGACAGTCAGGACTCCGCTAGAAGATAGGTAGACAAATTACCGCAGTAAGAACTAGCAGACCATTAATTTCTATCAATTTGCATGTGCAGAGAAAACTTGCCGAACTGTTGCTCGCAGTTCCGCCTGTGCGCCGCCGCGGCACGTGTCCGCCGATCTTCTCCGTCCAGTCAGTTTCGTTGGAGGACGGTGGCGCTGGCACATGCTCGTGAGAAGGTTACGGAGCAGGGCGCCTTAGCCGGATGCATGTCCGACCTCCAGTGCCGACGAGCGGAGCTGATTATGGGCTCGTTTAATAGAGTTGCAGATTGACGTTCTGAAACACTTTTCTAACAGCGGGTCGGCGCCCATCGGACTGGGGATCCTGGTTAGTCCCACACATTTAAAGACTCATCAGCAGACCGCGTTTTCCCCACCGCAATTCTCCGCCTTCACCCATCGACTTCAACACAACTTCTGTCGCATGATCTATCGCTGTTCTGTCTAGCCGACTGAGTTCACCCTACAGCTTGATACACGACGACAGACAATGCCGCCCAACTCTTCAGCAGTTCAGCTACCAAACGACGTGATGGGGATCATCGTCAGCAAGCTGGATAGAGCCTCGCTGAAGCAGATGCGACTCTGTTGCAGATGGCTCGCAAAAGAAGCTGCGCGACATCTCTTCGCAATGGTCCTATTCGAGATGCGCGCCAAGGACATGGAGCGGGTCATTGGGATAGCAAACAGCAACATGACTGCTGGTGCCGTAAAAGAACTTGCACTTTGGCAGACCCCACGGTTGCCTAAGTATAGTTTCAAGAAGTGGTGCAGGAGGGCTGGCATAACCTGGTGTAAGTCTTTTTTTTTTTGGCAAAGCTCATGACTAAGGTAAAGGAGCTAAGAGCAAGAACAGACGACAAAGACCTGTTCATCTGGGAGGGATCCGAGGAACTGTCTGATGAGGATGAGGAGGAATTCGATCTGAACAGTGAGTCAGTTAGCGGCGATCAAGACAAGCTAGATTTCCTCCAACGCCTACGGCGGGATTACCAAGACTATGATGCCCAGCCGAAGGAATCAAGTCTCTACAAGTGCCTGCACACTCCAGGCCCGAGCGTCTCCGAAGTTTTACACACATCATCGTCTCAGAATCGGGACACTGGCGTTTCGGAAAAGGTGTCTACGGCTACGGGATTACGACGATTCCAGAATGCTTGCTTAGGCTTTGAGGAAGCTCTTCTTAGGCTACCTAATTTAAGAAGAGTCCATACTCAATTTCGGACGAGGCAAAATGAATCGACGATATTTTGGCACAACTACGGGATTGATGTCGAATACGACTCTTATTACGGGTTAGACGAAGAGCAAGCCATCTCGGAGGAAACAGCCCCTCTCGCGTTCGTCCTACGAGCTCTAGGCAAACGCAACTCTTCCACCGACAGCTTTACCTCACTTCACTTGGATCTATGTGCCGATTATTGGTGGGGTCTCCAAGATCTTGACCGCGCTTGGGCACCAAAAAACAATCGCCGGAGAAAGGTGGCAGATCCACTCGTCAACGCCAAAAACCGGATCCTCATGGAAGATGCCTTCATCCATCTTACGGACATCGACGTTGAAGTCGACAGTTATATGGATGAAATACCTCTATGCCTCAAAACGCTGGGAAGATTTCTCAGTAAAGCAGAAAAGCTTAGTCGGCTTGTGCTCAGGATATTCGATACCGAGGGTGACATACCAGATGTTGATATGCTGGCCTATATTAAGGACTACGGATCATGGTCAATGCTGACCCATTTGAGATTGGAGTGCCTCACGTTCCGAATAGAGTCAATACTCTATATACTCTCTCTCGCTGCACCAACATTGAAATATTTATCCCTGGAAAAATGCGCCTTGTTGGGTGACGAAAGCTTGTGGTTGGACTTTTACCAAAAGATGAGGCTTATCTCATTCCAAGCTTTGCAGTGTCTCGACTTTCGGTGGTGTTATCAAGGGACTTTTCCCAAGGAACTCCTCGATACTCCGGTTCGACCTTGGTCGGCGGAGAAAGTCGGGAATCGCTTGGTTTTGCATCACATGGGAGGCCGTGTAGTGGGTTGTTCATCTGATCTATACGACTACATCTTAAAGAGGACCGATGTCATGCCCCAACTTCAACGGTTTCGACGCACAGCACAGAGTCTCAGAAGGCCCTTTCTCGCCGGAACTCAGATGACGACCCCATAGCTGCTTTTGCTAGAGCGTATGCTTCTTCGGAAGTTCAAAGTAATATTTTAAACGGGTTGTCACTTAGTCAAACCTAGAACAGCGGCCGATGCTTCTCGAGTTTGGACATTGAACTACCACCAATAGGAAACGTCTTTCATATGTTCTAAGCAAAGCACAATCCTTTCTCTTTCTATTCCGTTGGTCTTAGATCACTTCACTACTAGAGCTGGAAACATGAACAATTTCCTTTCAGCAGAGCGTGGGCAGTCGTTCAATACCCCGCGCTTTTACTTCTCTGCGCCTCCGTACTCCCATCATCACCCTCCTTCTCAGCGATCCGCCTTTTTGCACCCAAGGCTCGATCACGTTACACGCAATGCCGTTACTTTGAAGCTACTTCGGGGACGGCGGACACCCCAGAGTAGACTTGAAGGGACGGCGGTGATGGTGGAGAAGATGCTTATTTTCCTACAACATTCGCTATCTTTTTTTTTAATCATGTTCTGCTCCCGCTGAGCTTTCTTCTCATCTTTTAATTGAGGTTTAACGCTGCTATTAGCTTATAGATAGGCAAATGCTTCTTAGACAGACATTGCAGCCTAACCCCAGTATGCTGAAGAGCATCCACCTACCTGTAGCCACTTCAAACATATATACACACAGAATACACCTTCCTTCTCCTCCTTTTCCACGCAAGCATATGTATTAGATAGTCCAACATCTATGGCTAAATTTCCCTTGACAATCACTTCTACGATTTACCGCTGCGATACAGCGATCGGGACGCGCTTTGGCCGCTATGGAGGATAAGGACGGTTGGGGGCTGTGACCATCGGCTCTGCATGTGCTCGGGCTGCTCCTGGCACTGATTCTGGCGTTGGAATGGGTGCAGGACAGAGGAGAAGTCGGTGGCGGGCGTGACGGAAGCTCTACGGTAATAGACATCGACGCCGCGGGGGTAGCACCCGTGGGTAGCTTGGCATATAGCGGAGGCGGCCCGTGAGTGACTGTCTGCGGCGTGGATTCGCGGGGCAGCGCGTCCGGCAGCGGGGCGGTGATGGAAAAGGTGGAGGCCAAGTGCGGAAAAACAGAGGGCAGGCCTACTGGTAGATTTCCGTGTCAGCGCGGCAGTCAAGGCTAATGCTGAAGTCGTTCAGCGGGGCGTCTCTGGCATAGGTGGAGAACCGGAAAGCTGCTGAGCTCTTTACATCAATGCACGCAATCCTAACCACGATGGTGGGCAAGGGCCCGCTCCGGAACTGGCACTTGTATGTACGATACAATTGCTGTGGTGTGCTGCACGTGGCGGTGGAGTTCCTGGTCCCGCCCGGCATGGCCATGATGGCCAACTCATTGTCGAGGTGCGTTGCGGGAGCGACGGTCCCGCTACCTTCCAGATTACCCTAAATCGAGCCCAGACTATACAGGCCGGCCTGGGGGTACGGCGTGCTGGAGTTGATGCACCTGCCCCAGAAACCCTTCAAATGGCCCTTCTCCAACGTGGAGTCGAAATCAGTAAGACTTAAGTCCTCGAATTGCACGCCGCATGCCCGTCTAGTCTACGACAACAGTTACCAGACGCGGTCCCAACCTTCGTTGTGCACGTGCGAAGATGCGATCTGAAATCGCATGTGTGCGACATCGAACCGCACATGTGCGATTCGAAATTAGCCGCGTTTATACAAACACTAAACCCAGAGTAATGAGGATTGATATCCAGATACAATCTTTCCTTACGTACACATAGCGGCCATGCAAGGTTAACGCACAATGTGATGCCTGCGTCGCCTTGCCGTCGACAGCAGGCGTCAATTTATCATCGGCGTGGCCAAGGAGCTCGGGTCCGCGGTTCGTGTAGAGACACAGCGCCGTCACACGCGTTCGAGACTTATCTGAAGCCAAGTAGCCTGCCTCGATGAAGCAGGCGATGACCTTCTGTTGCTGGTCCATACCAACCGTCTTGTCGACGGGTCCGGCCGCAGCGGCGCCGAAGTAAGCCACGAGGCCGTTCGAGTACTCCAGGTGCAGCGCAGACACGACCGCTGATGATGACCACTCTAACCAGGATGAAAGCAAACTCAAGCTTTAAAAAGTCCAAGCAGCAGAAGAAGTCGCCAGCGTTAGCACCGACCAATGGCTCGAGCCGAAGGTGCTGGGGGAAGAAGCGTAGGTCTTTGGTGATCGCGTCCACTTCAGTCACAATCCTCATCATCTGTACCATATAGGCGCGCTTTGCGAGGTCAACGCCCTTAATGAAGGAGCCAAACTTGATCTCGTCGTCAATTCTTGAGAGGGTCATTTTCGGATCGGCAGTGCCAGTCCCTTCACCTTCCGTCACGTAGCTTTTGATTCCTGTCTTGACCTCGATCATGCCGGTCGACAGCTTCCGGTGCATGTTCTTGTAGTGCATATAGGCGTCGAGCATCGCATTCGTATAGAGGGTGGCGTTTTCGTAGACGAGTGGAGGTACGTACTTCTTGGAAGCGCAAAATCTTCGCAACGATTGACATTTGGTCAGAATGCCGTAGTTCCTCTGCGGGCAGGATGCTGCCATGTCAGGAAATCCGGCAACTACTTCCCTGAGGGTTTCAATGGTCCAAGGCTGGTACGGAGGCGTGATGTGCCTCCTCCTGACCAGCTGACCTGAATCGTCACCTCGCTGTTGTTTTGGATGTTGAGTTTCGCCTTTGCGAACTGGCCTTCAGCTTGAACATCCCCCGCGCCGACGGTCCGCGGGATCTTGGCTCTGCCGGCGCTGTGAGTGCTTTGCCCGACCAACCACGGCTGACAGCAGTAGTACGTACCCAACAGCAATGTCCGTTTTCTGCGCCTTGTTCAAGACCTTCATGCTGACAGTGGCATCAAACTCGTCACCCTCAAGAAATTCTGCCCCACAGTCAGCGGCTGAGACGAGAGAAAGATGAGAAGAGTGGTAGTACCGACGATAAACAGTCGCCGTAGACGCTGGTGAAGTCTCCGACCGAGTCCAATTTGTTGTAATCAAGGCGTCTTTGATGTTGATGGTTTGGTTGACCACTTTGACGCTGTTGTAGAAGTTGAGGTCGCTCTCCTTGAACTTGTCCGAGTCCACGAACGAAACACGGCCCGAGCCGACAATGGCGCCATACTTGATGAACAGAGAGCCGAGATGTTCATATCGTCCGCGATCTCGCTGAACAGTCGGGGTCAGTGCCATCAGCCGCACATGGAGAAGATTAGTACGAAAGAGTGCCTCAATTTATCCACGAAGCGCGCACTGTAAGTAACAACCTGCTACAGATGTTGATGATGCAACTTAAAGCAGCAGTAGCGGCTATGGCGAGTACCTAGCTCGGGCTACGGTGTTCGTGGACAGGGCTATGAGGGCCAGGTGACTGGGGCTCAGTGGCGGCCTCGGACGGCTTCGTATCGATGGCCGCGGGATGCTTGGCGTCGGCGGCCGAGTCATGAAGCTGCTCAACGGTGCTAAGCTCGACGCCGTTGGACATGTCGGCACGTAGGTCGATCATGGTGTAGCCATCGTTAGTCAAGGTGTTGTTGTCCCGTTTTTGGTCAATGACAACGGCACCGTCGATGCAGATCTACTGTGTGTATAAACTGAAGCCAAGTATAAATGGTCAGTTGGGGGACGCTGTGGGCCGGAGCGCAGCGCGGGGAAGCGGGAGTGGCAAACGCACCCTTGACCTGTGTCTTCGTCAGCCGGAATGAGAAGCATGAAAATGGGGCAGCCTTGACAATGCGCATGGCATTGTTGTACGGGGCGAGTAAGAGACTCATCGTAGTGAATGACCGAAAATCCGCTGCTGCTGGAGGCTTCCAGGCACCCTCCAACTTACAGCTGCTTGCATAGACAATGGTACATCTGGTCGGATCAAGTTAGCAATTGTTGCAGCCCTTTTCCATGAAATAGCACATGTGATTCTCCGCACTGTCCCTCAAATCCTCTTGAATCCTGTTTGATCCTATCCAATCTTGCTTAAATTCCATCAAATCATACCTGACGGAAGGTTGTAGCATACTTTCGAAGCATCCCGCCGCCGGACCTCCCGCAGTCACCTCCATCCACCACCTCATTGGAAAAAAAAATTCTCGTTTCGACTCTCAGCCTCCTCGCTGTTCGGTGCAGCGAGCCCAAGGCCGACCCGCTATGCAACAGCTCAGAAGCGAGCACATCCCCAACAATCATGACTTCAACCTCGCACGCGCCGGAGCCATTGCCACCCAACCGCGCAGGCACAGGCCCACCAGGTGCCAGCCTTTCCGTGGATGCCAAAGCGTGCGCGCCTGGACACATACTTCCGCTCCAGCCTCGCCAAGACCGACGAACCCTTCGTCGTGGACTCGCCGCTCTTCGCCGCCCCGTTCGTCGGCATATACTATTCATCGGGAGCCCCTGGGAGCTTCCGCTCTAGCGATTCATGCACCGCCACGTCCATTGCCGACCACCTGAGCGCCAGCCTGGGCGTCTCGGCTGGGTGCTCGTTCCTGAAAGCCAGCGTCACCGGCTCGTACGGCCGTGACGTGATGGACAACGTCGACGACTGCAAGATGTCTGTCACGGCAAGGAGGAACCAGTGACGTTTTACCGGCTACAATTCCCTCTCAACAATAGCGATTCTCATCTGCCCCGCCACCTAACTACTTCAGTTCTTTACTATCCATTGTTCGTTGCGCAAGGATCGTGCCTATGGAGGATTACTGCACCTCAGCAGAGTTAGTTAAACAGGTCTTGGAATGGCAAGTGGAAATTCCACTAAGCATCCGCTATCTCGTCTGGGAGAAGGATTTGTAGGACGCATTCGCAAAGACTAATAAAACTTGGCCGAAACATTCATAAGCGGCAAACTGAAACTCCCGAGCTCTGTGATGGCTGACCAAGGCTCTCTTATATTACTCGACTTCGCTCTAGATTAAGCGCAAGACTACGCTGCAGATAGCGCTCAGAGTACGGGTATCCTTATTGCCGTATTCGGTATCCGTAGGAGCACGACAGTAGCAGACAACCCCGCGAATGCATTTGTTGAGGACCCGACAGGCTAGTTCTTATCCTTAACCGTGAATCTCGCATAGGATGGTTTTATGGATTTCACGGACATCACGATGGGCCTTGGGGTATGCGTCTCCGTTCTCGTGTATCTCCGCGACGCCGAAAAAGCTGCCACACAGCGGAGATATTAAGAAACCATCGATCTCATAATGACCCACTACGAACAGACCAAGGGAAGATCAGAACGCCAGCTCATCGCCTTACAGACGAAGTGCATCGAAAGGGTTCTCATGAGCAACGCCAAGCATGACGCCGAAGACAACAAATTAGTCACAACCCTCTACAAGAACCCAGCCACCGGCACGTTGCGTTGGATTCGTCCAACCGGTGCGGATCTGATGCAACTACTCATCACCACGGAAGGAGACCTTCGATCGCCTAATTTGATCAAACAAGAGCAGGCCATGTGCGTTGTACAGTTCTACGGTGCTATTTTCAAAGCACCGAACAGCACGAACAATTACCTCGGACGAGAAGATAAAGCCGCAATTAAGAAGTTTGTCTAAGGTCTGTGTGCTAGTAGGGGGAAGACATACCGACGGAGGGTTCAGCAGCGTCTACGGTCTCAACGTTTTCTGCCAAATTTATGACGGTCCTAAAGAAAATTAATAAGGAAGAGGCACCTCATAATGGCAAAGGCGGTAGGGACGAGTTTGATATATAATATGATGTAGCTTACTACTGACGGTCATTTGCAAACTACGCTAAGTATTAATGTCGAAATGCATACGCCGTTCTACTGGCTCCAGAAGAAGGCCCCTTTACAGCAACCTCGGAACAATCCCAGGCAATGGATGACGTGATGCACTTGAGTACACGTCGTTCTCCCGCATTACAGTACGCACGCTAATCTTCTCCTTGTACCTGCCGTTGTAGAGTCCTCCGACGTCTCGGAGTCCAATGATAGTGATTCCGAGACCCGGAGCGAATCGAGCGTCGAGGCACATAGGACAAGAGAAATAGGGAAAACGGTGCACCCGGGTAGGCGAGAATATTCGCAAAGATTAATCAAGATATCGGTGGGTGGAGAGAGGGAGGATGGACTGGCTCTTTGATGGCTCTGGTCCTCCAAAAAGCAATATCGATGTGTTGTAGAACTCGTTGCTCTGCTATGGTATGAAAGCCTATGGCCACAACGTACACACTATAGGCTAAGGAATTCTGCTGCTCGGGGCAAATGCACTCTGCAAGCTGGGAGTTTTGTATTCCGTAAGTTTGCCTGGTGAACCGCTCGAGCGCTTTGCATACCTGGGGTTCGAGAGAAGTTGGACCGCAACGAGTCGAAACACGGCGCATCCTTGGAAGTGACACCGTCAAGGCAAACACCTAGTGCTCTGGCAGATTGATGGAATAACAAGTGCGTGTACACCTATATGGATATGCGGGCTTGAGACAGAAAGAGCTTATTTTCGGTAGGAAGCCAGTGAAGCGGTGGCAAGCTCCGTGATGTGGTTGATTACAAGGTATGTTTGGCGGGTATCTGTTGTGCCGCTGAAGGCCTCGCTGATAGCCTCGACCGAAAGGGCTCAGAACTGCGGCACGTCCCGCTTGCAGCAGTGTAATTCCATGGATTGCGACGTCATGCAAGCCTACCACGTGGATCCTCGTCGAGGAAGCCGTCGAAGTTGGCGGCGTCATTGTCCTTGCGCCTCTTCTTGAATCCGGCCTTGGTCTTCTTGTACTTGTAGAGGAGCCTGTAGCTATTGGTCGTTACGAAGTCCTGCAAATTCGTGGCTGCGAGCGGTGAGGTCGTCGCCATGGTAGTGGCGCGGATGGGAGAGTGAAGGACGCGCCCGTTGCACGCGTTCCCGTGAACGCGTAGTGTTGATCGAATCTTCACGAAACCTGAGCGAGGTGTTGACCGAATTTTCACTCAATCTTCGCAAGGGTTTGACGGCTTCAAACTCATCTGCTGGCCTCTCCTGCGGCGAGGTGATGGCCGGGCGTCAACTTGGAGATCAAATGACGTCAGTCTTGTCAATCTTATCGATCCCGCTCCGCTCCTCCCCGCTCCGCCCCGCCCGCTCCGTTCCGCGGTGCACACCACCCACGCGCGGACGAGCGCATCATCGCGTCTACCGCTGAGCTTCTGGGAGGGGACGCCTCTGGCCGTCTCCCGCCTCTCTCTGCGCTGCCGGCCGCCACCACCGCATCCGGCCTCATCATCTGCGCGCCTGCCCCGAACCAGTGCCCAAAGAAGCCCTGCTGGCCGAGCTGCGCGAAGCCGAACGTGTGCGAGACGCCACACTGGAGTGCATCGAGGAGCACGATGCCGAGCCGACGTGGAACTCGGAGGTGCATAGCCGCATCCTGCGCCTTGCTCTGGAACCGCATCCGGCGGTAGGCTACAAGGACGTGTAGGTACTCTGCTGTCTTGGCGCTACGCTTCCTGACTTGTTTCTTCCCGTAGGACCACGGCCAAGATCTGGCCCTCGTACCTTGCCCCCACCCTCGGCAGCCGTGACCTCGTCGAGTCCAAAATGGTCGACTATGCGATCTACCTTCTCTCCCGAGCGCGCTGGCATCAAGCAATCTGTCGACAGGCTCCTCCGGCGCCAGCCGTTGGGCCTCCAGTCCGTGAACCAGACCCGGTACGACTCTCTACGCCACCGGCCCATTGCCATCAGCGTTAAGACAAAAACGCCAGAAGCGTCGGAGGAGCAGGCAAAGGTCCAGCTGATGGTGTGGGCCGCCGCGCAGCTGAACCGGCTCCGCCTGCTGAGCCCTGGCGCAGAACCATTGGTCTTGCCGCTCGTGTTTGTATCCGGCCCATTGTGGCACCTGCTGTTCGCATCCATGGATCCCGATGGCTCTCTTGTAAGTCACCGCTCCTGCACGCTGCCGTCTACCTGCGCTGATCAGTCGATCCTGTCTTAGCGATTGTACGGCAAGCTTTACTTGGGGGCCACACGTTCGATGATAGGCTTGTACAAACTGTTGGCATCTCTCCACAGCCTGGCGGCTTGGGTGGAGCACGATTTCAAAGACTGGTTCGTCGCCAGCATCCTCTGCGGCATGACCAACAGCGTTGAAGGGGGCTGAGGGCCATTCGACCGCCCGGCTCAGGGCAGTCCTACGCACTACGCCGGCATACGTGGTTGGCTGAATTGGATGATGGATGGCACTGCCCTGCCCTCCAACCCTCAACCGCTCAGGCTGCCGGTCATCAACTCCCAAGCGCGTGCATACCACCGCTTGCCATCAAGACGTTCTGAGGAATTTCGCCATCCGCCCAAACGCCCCTCTGTACGGGTCGACCTGGCCACGCTGCAGCGTAACGACAGCGTGCCGCGGCTAAGCACTCACGGATACGTGCTCAGTATGTTTTCAACTTGCGCTGAAGTGCATTTTCAGGAACATAGCGTAATCATCAGGCTGCTAAGACTGACCGTGATGGTGTAGGAAGAGCCGGAAGAGCATCTCCGGGCTTTCAACGCACAACCGTGAGGACAGCGTTCTGTCGGACGGTGTACTTGAAGGTCACCGACAGCCATGTCGAATTCTCTTGAGCACCGACTGTCATCAGGGCTTTGCACCGGGATTTTACTCCTCCGCCATTTTTTCCAACACGGTAAGGAAACAATGGCGGGAGTGTTGCGAGCACACGCAGCTCACGCCGGCGCGCTACCCCGCCAAGCCACGCATCTATGTACATTCCACTACTACCTCTTTCCCCCACCGGCCTGCCGCTGTACCCGAAACCCGGCCGCCATATCCCCCGTCGTTCATCTCTCCGTCCTCTTCAAGCACATGCCGCCCCAAGCACATCTTCCAAACTCCGCGCCGCATCCTCCGCCTACATAAACAAGCCCTCCAGCGCACAATATCGCGGCCACTACCATCGGTAGGCAGATACGGGCACATGTGCTATCGGCAGCGAATGCAGCGCTGCGTATATCTTTTCGTCGGCGAAGGAGCTGCGGGAGGCTCGGATTTGGCTTTTGATTCTCGGCCGGTGGACTTGGCGTGCAGTGGCGGGATCTGAGGGGTCCTCATCATCGCCATCGTCCTCGTCGTAGTCGTTGTTCTCGTAGGTAATGACTTTGATCTCATGTCCAAACAAGGCTTAGATTATTGATGCTACGAGCGGGTACGTCAATGCAAAAAAATTCAGTGATGGGAGGCTCGAGCGAGAAGCCCACGATGCAAACACGCTGACGGAAATCCTTGATGACCTTTTCTTCCCCTCTCCAACATCCGTCGAGTGATAACCTGCCGTAGCCGTCTCCACCAGTGTCTCCTCTGGAGGATTGGCAGTTGGGTGTGATGCCGCAAAGAACTTGGAGCAAGTGACCCAGTGACACCGCAACGCGTCTCCGCCCTCATCTGCCGCCTCAGATGTGATCGCACTGAGCCGCATGGTACGTCAGCGGGTGAGGATTCCGCCGGTCGGGCCCGTCGATCGAGCTGCCAGTCAGCGTTAGCTGCGTATGTCGGCGGCGGCGGCGGCGGCGGGGATATGCCCTGCAGCCTCTAGAGTCCTGGCGCTCGGTCGCACACACGGTCGGTCGTGGAGTGGCATTTACGTCGCGTCCGTGCCTCGGTGATCAGTGGGAGATGCAGCGCTGGATGAGATCGAGAGCTGCAGAGTCTGGGCTGGTGGCTACGGTTGCTGCGAGCGGGACGCACAGGCCAGACAAACGACGCCTTCCCTTCCCGTTCGTTCTCCACCCCGCGACTCCGCCCTTCATCACCCGCCCCAACTCCGCCGCTGACCGCCTGACCGCTCTCCTCGCTGCGTGCTCTGACGGCTCTTGGCCCAGCTTCGCCCGCGCACACTGTTGCACCCGTACCGATCAACACCGACGCCGTACTCTCGCCTGCCCCGTTCTCCCCTTCCCTGAGGCTGCATCTGCTGCCGCCCAGGCTCTCCCCGACCCAATGGCTTCGTCCAGGGTGCAGTACACTCTACTTCTGCCGTCCATCAGCTCGCGAAAGCTTTATCTGCCCGCTAACGCGAAGAAGCCGGCACTGAACACCCTCTCGGCTGGTACAAAGGGCGTTGACGGATGAGCCATAGAAATAGAAAGGCATTGGCGTCGCAATTACGCTATCCAGCATCGTCTGAAGGTTCGTGTGCGTCCTTTTGGTCATCCCAGGCGCATTTGGAGATTTATATATTTTTCATGCAGCACAAAAAAATGCACCAAACGCCATCGTCCCCTCCCTCGGGATAAAAATACTGGGCTGACATTTTCCTGGGCCAGGAGAGTGATAATGAGCCCGAAATGTTCCTACAAGTCCAGTCTAAAGAGGTCCTTCGGCTCAGTGAAGGGGAGCCTCAGCCTCTGGGACTGCTCTGCGACATGGACACGTTTCTTCCAGCTCTGTTTGCGCTTCCACAGCCGAATAGAGGACATTCGGAATGCGCAAGCTACAGTGTAAAACCACGGCATGACGCAGACGGACGACACGCGCTCTGCTCAGACTGGCCATGGGCCCCCACTTCAACACCATCACACCGTCTACCTCAGCACCGGCTCCATTTTCTCACGCCTCGACACCCCGATGCAATCGTGTCTCCCATGCTCATCGCTGGACAACGTGAATATTCACAGGCCTCACGGATACCCCAAGCCCGAGACCAGCAGCCCGCCCTTGGCTTTCACCACTCCTCTCGCGTCGACCTCCGCATTGGCAACCCACACGCAGCGATATCTTGAGGCGAACAAGACTCAGCGAGATGGGCTTTGATGGGATCGGGCGGCCGATCCCAGCGCTCTCGCGCCGCGCCCAGCGTTTTCACAATGCGTTCCACAGCACATACCACGGAGTCGCCCAGCGCCTCCCCTGGAGAAGAGCAGCTGGAGCTAAGAGCAGCGTCAAAGGGTGTCGGCAGCTGGAAAGTCCCACTCTAGCAGGGATGTTAAGGGGGACAAGGGAGTCGGAAGATGACGCGTTTGGTGGACCTGAGTCCACGAGTCCAGCAGCCGTCGCGGCCACTTGCGCTGAACCTCCGGCGATACTCTCCTCGTGCACACTTTCACCGGATCCTCACGCATCAGCGCACCTGCGTATCTCTGTTCCCACCGCTAGTTCTTCTGCTTGTTGTTCTCTTCACCACGAACAGTCCTCTCGCCCTCGCCGCCAAAGTGAATAGAGGACCACTTCAACGACGAACTTCGGCTGAAGCAGCCGCCACAGTCACCTCCACCTCGAGCTCCGCTTTATCACCGCACTCGCCCCCATCGAGGTGTTCATTGAGCCGAGCCACCAAACTTGGCAAGCGCAAAAGGAGATGGCGTTGCGGTAATTCCACGAACCAATCTGAGATCTCACCATCCTCCGTGCCACTACTCAGGTATTACTGCTGCTATCCCAGCTCAGTGCACGATATCTTTCTCCACTCCGTCTCCGCAACGTGCTCCCAGTCTATAGCCAGTACGAGCAACTGGGAGCGACATTAAGGGTGGCTGTGCTGGTGTCCGTAGTGAAGGACCGGCCAAGGAAAACGCGGCAAGCTGGGGAGACGGTCACTCGGAACTGGCTTAGAGCTCTCATCTATTTTATCAGCAGCTCGACGCTTCGTGCAGCCTTCTGTCTAAGCATACGGACACTCGTAAACAGTGAAGGAAGTGTTGCGTACAGCTGAGGGAACGCGCGGACAAATCCATCCCCCAATTCCGGTTGTCGGTCACGCACCGCGCAATCCATTGTCTAGTGTTCCTCGACGTCAGCGATGGCATGCTGATGAGAGACGATGGCAAAAGACACAACCTTTAAGACCGAGAGGCCGTCTACATGGGGAAGACAGACCGCGCTGAGGCAGTGGTACGCAAGTCGGAAATCGGGTGCGGACTTGGAAGTTAAGATTCTCTCACCACTGACCCCATCGCACTCCACTAGTCCTTGCGCCCGTACCCGTACCCGTACCCATTTCCCTGCTTCCCGCGCTGTCCCCGCTACGCAGTCATTGGGCCCGAGCATCTCCTGTGGACTCAACCTTCTCCTTCCCTCCCACGCATCCTCACTCTTAACCTCATCTTTCTCGCTTGGCTTATATGGCACGCTCCACCAAGAGCTGTTGTAGACCTCTCTGACCGTCCGCCCGATCCTGAAGGCAACAATCAAGCCCGTCGCGTATACACAACTCCGCTCACTCCGCCTTCGCCGCCCGATCACCCAACAAGACCGCACTTATCACTGCCCGGCGCGGCCACGATAGGCGCACATCCCGCAGCGCCGACCCAATTACTATCCCACATCGTTACTTAGCGAGGTCTTGACGTTCGTCAAGTCTCGCTATCTTGTCGTCCTCGCGTGAAGCTTGATCGATAAGGCGGCTCAAGCCTGTATCCCAACATCAGATGGCGAGCTCCCCAGTGTTCAACGCAACGCTGTCCTTGTTCTGCGAGCCGTCCAGAAGGCGGAGATGTAATGCCACTTCGTACGGAACATCTAGAGAGCCAACACCGCGCCTCAGATCCACACGTCTTCAACAACCCACAAGTACGGAATGTGAAGGAAAACGGCGCAACCAGGCAGTGTATCCTGCCGACATGGGCCCCACGCGCCAAACGCAGACGTACATGTGTGGCTCTATGGAATTGCTACTACCGCAGCTTTTGGCTTATCTTTCTGAATCACCAGAAACCGTTGTGCATCCTTCCTCCCATCGACTCCTAGTGCGGGACCACGGCCTTTCAGGTCTTATACACACCCCCTGTTGTCTGACATTCGATTTTCCCTCCAACTACATCCGTCCTCGGCTTACTTCATGCTCTAGCCTCGCCGTTCCCTCCAGCTACAAAGTTGGCAATAACGCGTGGTAGAACTGTAGTGTTGCAGGGAGACAGTTGCGAAGGTGTGGAAAAGGTTATGTGCATACCTGAATCTCCTTCTACGGATCAAAAGTGAAAGGCTAAGGACTTTTTAGAGCTCACAAGGATGTCGATCAGAGAGGTAAGGCGGATGACCGTAATGCTGTCATGTTTGGAAGATGGAACCTTCTTGGGAAGAGGTAAGTGTTGAGACAGGAAGTTAATAGCGCTACATGGGCAAAATTTTGAGACGGGCGGCAGTTCCAACGGCTTTGGCTTCGTGAGTCCGTCGTATCCATCTATAACTTCATGGCCGGGTTTCTAATAACATTCAAACTGTGTATACCATGGTCCTCTGCGCTGACATCAGGCCAGTGGACTTAGTCAGGCAGCGCTACACGCCGCCACAGTGCCCACTACTGCCATACTTGCTGCACAACCCGCCGTGCCGTTTTTCTGATTACCGTATCGCTACCGCCCACATGAGCTCTATACCAGCAGCCAAACCGCGGCTTTCTCAGCAGTAGCCAGCCCGTGAACCATCTTATGAGCCCCACCCGTGCCCACATGGTCCGCCCCATTGTCCGCTCTCGAACGTGTATATGACCACGTCAGCCCGTTTTCGTCCCCGTCGAGGCTATGTAGATGGTAGTAGCGATGGCAATGGCGGTGTCGGCAACAAGCAGGTCAAAAGCTACGTTTTCGAATCTGCCATTCTATTTGTTCACACGGTTAACTCACACTTCTTGCCTGGGTCTTTCCTTTACTTTTCTTTTCCTATATCCTGCTCTACTCGTAAGTTATTATTTCGCTCTACCTTATAGAGATAATCAGTTCTATTTCTGCGTTACAATCCATCCCGTCTATCGTCATCATACTGACTCCCCTCAAAGCTAACAGGAGCTCCGACTTACTTTAGACTACGCCGCTTCCGCAATACTAGAGCAGACACTGTGGGTGTAGTATCAGAAATCCGTTACCGAAAGACTCTTTTGCTTTGTTCACTGAGCACCGCAAACCTCCAGCCTAGATATTCCACTAGAACCTGACGCGGTGGATATATTGAACCACACTCTCCGCTCACTGGCTGATAAGAGATTAAGAACAGGAGCAATGTCCCTTATGTGTTCCGTAGCTGCCCTCCATGGCGCCAGCAAACATGTCCTCCCGCCTGCTCGTCCAGATCAAACTTCCTCCTCCAAACATGCAGACCAGTGCGATTTCTCACGCCGCTGTCATCCCACCAATCCTTTCAGGCGTAGGTTACCTACTTCTCCACCAAGACAAGCCCTTCGGTATACCACAACATGGGCCCAACCTCTTTCAAAGATGGCCATCATGGTGCGCAGCAACGGCCCTCCCCCAGCACGTCCCCGTATCATCAACTTTAGTCTTACACCACGACCTTGCCCCTCAGCCTGATGCTACAACCACTGGAAGAGCATCGCTTTCATCCTACCAGCTTGCCGTCCGATTCCTGGAAGCCCCTCGCAAAACATGCCAGCGACTTGAGGTGCTGTGGCGTCAGCAAGCGGAGCCCGTCGGACTACGCCGGGGATGTGGTGATTGAACTTTGCGGCGGATTCCTTGGTAAGGCTCAGTTTCTGGAATTCTGGCAACCTTTTGGACCTTCAGCGTTTTGAAGACAGGTGGTGGTTGGCGATATTTCTGGCGGTGTTGGTTTCCCGCGCTCAACGCCCTAAACGTTTGTCGCAGCGCGCTGATTGATCACAACTACCCAACCATATCATGACCACAGGCAGCTAATGGTGCAGCTTTAGGGCGCCCTGCTTCCGGATCGACTCCCTCTCTCACAGAAGGAAACAGTAGTGTCCCACCGGTATCGATGCGATCAATAGCCTGCAAGAAGACTCCGACGGCGAGCTTCCGAGCCGGCTGAGACTCTGCGCACACCAAGATGCCTGTGTCCCACGAAGCACGAAGAAAGACGCTATCGAAAAGCCCAACATCGCTCCACTGTCTACGCGTCAATGTCCGATCTGCAACAGGAATGTCGACTTGGATGACTACGACGAATGGCTCGAGCCACTTGTGAGCCCTTCGAAAGTGTTGATACAAACCAAGATCACGAATATCACACTTACGACGACGCCATGGGTGTTTACAAGAGCCGCAACTGTCCAGATGTAGACTGAGGCACGCTCAGGCACCCCACGCGCTTTATCGAAATCATGAAGTCTCTCTCCCAGACTATCCAAGACAAAGGGACGAGTTTGTGGAAAGACGAAATGACCCCGAAAGTGTCGCAAGCGAGGCGGTTTGCCACAAAGACAGGTCAGTCGATCGCATCCGAGAATGCAGCCGGCCAGTATTGACCTCGTAGCGCCAAGATCATGTCGTCTGCAATCGTGTCTCAGCTCAGCGACGTTCTGAACACAAAAAGAGACGGGATGACAGCGTTGATCATCAGTCGTTTGGCTATGGCTTTCTCAAATGGCCAAACTCTCTACTACAAGCATACCTCTATCCAGAACAGACACTACCGTCCATCTCGAAACCGCAACCATACCATGAACCCAATGCAAGGCAGCTGCAGCACTAAACACTCGCAAAGCCAAGAGCAGCTCGTCCACAGATGAACAACACGCCTGCACCTCAGCCAGACTTTGCCCATGTTTTCCTCGACCGCATCCGGATCCGCCGCGTTGGCCATCTCACGACGGGACACCGAGGACAACATGTCCTTGATCCTCACGTCGCAAGTTCTACAAGACTATTGGCTACACGCTGTTATAGAAGAGAGGCATCCGCTTCTGCTTTACGGAGCAACTAACTAAACTCCATCGATCAGGCTTTACCAAACTACAGCATCCACATGCCCAATTCAATTCGAGAAATCTGCTAAGCTCGTTCGCACTGGTGTGATATGTAAGTGTTCGAACGAACCCCATTATTACTCATGTACGCATTTGTTGATCGAACCGTATACGTCTACCTTTCTTTGTTTGTTTTCTTCCCATCTCTAGCAAAATCTCCTTCTTACTATTAAGGTCTAGTATAATAACTTATAGACCCTCTACCTTATATAAGAGAATATTAATAAACCAGTTACTAAGCTTCATTATATTAATATTTATTATTATTAGCTATGCTAGAAAGTATAAGTAAGAAATGTCTACTTTAGATAGACCTCTATAATAAATATAGTTATAGATAGACTTACTAAGGCCTTACCTAGGTAAAAGTACTTAGACTTTATATACCTTCTTAGTCTAGTATTATTATAAGAGTAGTAATAATATAATTGTTATGAACCCCAGGGCACACGGACTTTATGACCCTAAGGGCCACAGGCCCGCACGGGAAGCCAGCCCACAAGGGCTAAGGATCACGTGGGAAGCAAGAGCCGCAAGGCCAGGGAGCCCGTGTTACGGTTTGTCCAAAAGTGTTGGGTTTCATTTAGGACCGCAAGGCATTGTGCCAACCTTCCACCAGTTTTGCTAGCAAAAGGTACTGCAATGACCAGCCTGGTGGCTGATCGTGCCCCAACAACTCTATATACAGAGGTGTGTTCGTAACAGCCCGCAAGGGAATCCAGAGGACACGGGACCACGGCGCGTACGGGCCCAGGCAACAGCCAGAACGGAGCCCGCACGGGAATCGGGCCCACAGGGCAGAAGAGCAACTGCTGAGTCAGGAAGCCCACAGGGGACAAAGGACCGCAAGGGAGGAACCCACTTCCAGGAAGCTGACAAGGGCGCGAGCTACGGAAAGGAAGTTTGGAGGTATAATCGTCCCTTACCAGCGGCAGAAGTTGAAAGTCAGAAACGTGGCCGAAGCGCCGACGTCACGTGCAGACCCACACTGGATCACGGCTGATCCAACACCTCGCTGATCCAGCACACCTCTGATCCAACACATAGAATATCCAGATTGTTACAACTTTCATTTAGTATATAGCTTCACTCATTAGCTAGTATCTTGACCCGTCGTGGTCAACTCAAGATAGCAAATCTCACCCATTTGCTGTAACCCTGCCTTGCGCACCGCGCATCATACCCACACGTGATCTCTACGTTCTCACGTGCTCATCACTTCTCTCTTACCCAGCGACCCTCTGTCCCTTGTCCTCAAGGTAAACCCAACGGTTACCGACCTTCTAGGGTTCCGTCCTTAGAAGTAGAGGCAGCTCCGTTACAATAATCTACTAGATTATACTTCTTTTTTATTACTTATTTATCTTATACTTTTTATATAAATAAGCTTGTATTAGTTCCTAATAACTACGTATTGTTAGAGTCTGAAGCCTGTAGAGGCAGAGCCTCAGAGGATCTTCGGCAGAGCACGTGATATGATTCGGCCCGTGTATTTAAAGCTTTCCTTTCTTCCTTCCTTCTTCTCTTCTTCTCTAAGCTTTAGCTTAACGTACGTAGCGCAATAAACCTTTCAGTGATCATCCTGAGGTTGAGCCTTGACAGAGGGGGTCTTTAAAACTATAATTCTACTAGAAATCTATTTATTATTAGTAAGTATAGGCGTATAATATATCTTAGAGGTTGGGTGAGATTTTAGTATTCCTCTCACTAAGGCTAATAATGCTAGTAGAATTAGCTTCCACCTACCTAAAATAGGGGGCGTCATACAAAGAAAAAAAGGGCGTTGTGCGATTACTAACAGCCTTATATTATAGAAGTTAGTATCTTTTTAGAAAGGGCTTATCTAGCGCTATAAATCTAGCTATTTACTAGGTTTTGAAAGACTTATATAGCTAAGATATAGACTAAGAATTGTGGGCGAGAAGTTGGTGTTCCTACTATCGGACCGACTAGAATATAATGCTAGCTTTCCTTAGAACTCGCGCCGGCAGACTGGCAAGGAGGATTACCCTTATCGGGCCGAGTTTCTCGACCGCCCGCCTAAAGCAGCACCATGTGCGAATAAAATCTACACCATGTGTGAATAGTACGAGCCTTTTCGTGGCGTTGACATTGGCCCACGATTTCCTTGTGTTATCGTGCATTAACTGCATCGTGTAGGCGGCGTGCATTCGAAGCAGGTCTTCCGCTTTGAAGTAGGATGTCCGAACAGTATGATCCGGTGCAAGATCGATTCGAATAATCTGGAGCCCAACTGATTCAAACAAGTTGTAAAAGAGTCCATATACGTAGCCGTCTGAAGCCACTCCCTCAAAGAACATACTCCCACTCTTAGAGAGAAGCGAAGTGGCAATGGGCCGCTTGCATTACCGGACCAAGGCTGTCAAGTTGAAAGTTTGTGAAATTGGAGGACCTTGCATCGATTCTGCGATACCGACCACTGAAGAAGATGTGCAGTGAACTCCAATACCAACAGAACCGTCTCAAAAACCACGTGAAATCTTGCCGTTGGCGCTGTTGTTGTACTCAGGTAATAGTGCATTATCCTGTATCTTGTGGTCGATAGCTGTGTGGTATTGGCCGTGGGAAATCGTTTGGCTAATATTGAGAGACTGCCACAACTGAGTTTCCATCGCTTGTTCAGCTTCTAGACCAGGAAATCCGGTCAGGTATGCCCCTTGACCAGTCACACCACTTCTCGCAACTATGAAGAGCATTTTGTCGTTCCCAGCGAGCTCCGAGAACTCGATATTGATATCGACCGAGCCAGAACCGTTAGAGTCCGAAGCATAACTCTGAATTATTACATGTAGTTCGCCAACTTCGCGCTGCGCGAAGAGAACAAAGTCGGAGGCCTTTGTTGATACCGAGCAGTCGTAGCGAAACGCGAAGCCCCAAGTGGTCCCGGATATTAGGGTATCCGCTTGTGGTGAAGGGAAGCCAGTGTCTGTCCCTTCTTCGACAAGAAGACTGTTCGGTTTTGACGTTAGGTACCTGGATGACCTCTTCATATTTGGACTGGTATAAAGGATGTCAGGTTTCGGAAACTGTGGCTCTCTTGTGCTCTCCCAGAAATGCTCCGCGGTTATGCAGACTTCAGATCCTTCCCTTAAGTTGAAGTTGTTTCAGTTCCTCCCCACAATGGTAGCATGATCGCTCCCTAGAGTGTACCCGCTCGTTGGCTTAATAGCCAGGCCAGAAGGTGGGATCCCAATCAGCGGCAACACCAAGTTCATGAGGTAAAGGACGATCAAAGTTTTGGAAGGCCAAACCAGAGGTCGGGTGTTTCGCGGCACTATAGCTTTGAAGCAGTACAGCCAGCTGCTTGGTCCACCCCACGAATGGTCTCCATGATGCATAATCTGGGCTGCGTTGCTTGGTGCCCAGCGCTATTCCATTAGAAGGCCTTTCAAAGCCAACAGAACCGTAATTCCCGATGTTCAAGGCAGGTGTGCTAAGAATGAAACACAAGTAGAAAACCCAGTGTCCTCTTCTACGTCCTATGTAGACTCTATCTAGAGATTCGCCAGCCCTAAAATGTTGCTAGACCTTCCTGTCTATGCATGTCAGTAAATATAGTAAGGGGATTATTACTCGCACAGCGCCTTTGCTTATCCGCACAGCGCCCTTCTATTTTAGGTAGGCGGAAGCTGGTTCTGCCGTCTTAGCGGGAGGAACACCAAAACCTCACCAAAACCTCACCTAAGTTCTAAGGTAGATAGTACGCCTGTCTTTTACTATTATCCTCTATAATTTTACTATTATACTTTATTAATAGTATAATATTACTTATTTTCTCTTTATTACTAGTAAAGGTGAGCGTCCTATTTATTATAGAAGTTGGGCGAGATTTTGGTGTTCCTCCCGCCAAGACTATCGGGCCGATTCGAATATGTTGCCGACTTTTCTATAGAATTTAGGTGGGCTGGCTGGCAGGGACTTACGTCCTAATAAAGGGCGCTGTGCGGATAAGAAAAGGCGCTGTGCGAGTAATAATCCACTATAGTAATACTGGTGTCTGTTTTAATAATTGTAAATTACCGAGATACCTAACTTCCTTATGAAAGCTAACTTAATATAGCCCTATCGTTCTTGCTTCCAGCTTGCAGCCTGATATAGAAACCTTTCTTCAACCAACGCAGTTGCTCACCTTTAAAGTCTAGGTTTTATGCGCTGCTATGTTAGTCTCAAGAGGCAGATTGCATTGGACTATTTAGAAAAGCGAACTAAAGAAGAAAAGAAGAGAAAGAGAAGAACGAGAAGACTATATATCCTTAGCTGACAAAGCCTCCTTAGCCGAGGTCCCATGACCTATCATGTGCTTAAGGCTGTCGGGTTAGCCTGCTTCAGGTGCCAGGTAGTCACTCGGCGACTGTCACTTTGTCTGAGCTCAGGCGTGGGCCTGATATGCTAGGTGCTAATACGTTACTTAAAGCTGTAAAACAACAAAAGAAAAAAGTTTATCTGGTTCAAGATACCTAAGAGATTCGTGGTCCCCCTCACAAGAAAGTCAATTATTTTAATTGGTCGCTGTGAGTTCTAAAGATAAAGTTTGCGTATCGGTGTGGCACGAAAGGCTGAAACCCTTTTCCTAGCTCTGTTCACCTATTTTCAGCCTATTAGCAAACCGAAGAAGGAGGAAACATGGTTCGCACCAGTCTCGCTCCATTGAGGTATTACTATAACAGCCATAGCCAGCAATTTGATAACAAATATCCTATTGCTTACAACTGGTGCGCTCGCGAGGCGGGGACAAGGTGTCGAGGGGCGTACGGGGAGTACTTTCGATGAGGTCGTCTAAAAATACGTAAATTGCGACGAGACGGACGCGATGTGTATTGGCAGCTGTGCTGATGTTGACGTAGCGAAGAGAGTCTGCTTATACCGCATATTGTGGTATCGTGAAGCTGAAAGGCTCTCTAACAATCTGGACGCTTTTAGAAGAAGCCTCTTGGGTCTCTTGCAAATGGACGGCGTGGCCCTACGCTAGATGTCGATAGTCTTTCTGAACAGCCGCATCTGTGCTATGATGATGTATTACTATTGGGCGCCAGGAGATGGATTTCTAATAGCTCTGAAATCACAGTTAAGACACCTTTCCGTTATGGCCCGTCCTACTCCGGCGGTTTATATGGAAGATGATGCTTATAGGATTGGTCGGACACTAATCTGGTACTTTAGCTTCTTCCTCTATATGTTGTGGGATAACTTCTTATCGCCGCAAAACGCTAAAATTTAAGCGGGATCGTGTATGCGCCGTGTCTCTGCCGCTCAGTGTCTTTTGATTTCAGCGTGGCAGCTGCGTGGTCTCCGTGATGGCTGTACGCGTAGCTTTACTTGGGCCGTTACTGCTAGTTTAGCGCTGTAATAGCTGTACTGCGCTTGGTGTCTGAAAGTACACCGTCTATTCTCTAAGGATGCTGTAGAATAGTTGGAGCGGCTATGATGGTAAGATGCTGGGGAGATGTCTATAGGCCACTTCCTTTGCTGGCAGAGTAGAAGAGCTCTGGAGCAACTGTTGCCCATTTTTGCGCCATCAACGAGATCCGAAGAGCCTGATCCATCACGCGTGCGGCTGGCGCATCTATCAATCAGCTGGAAAAGCTCATAGAAATCATTGCTGGAGTGTCCTGATCCCCCAGGCGCCGTTGCGATCCCAGCGACTGCATGCCACTTGAAGGACGTGCTTGAGGTCCAGCTGACGAAGATAGTCCCCGATTTCCTACGTCGGTATATTTCAGTGAATAAAGCGATACTAGTGTCTGTTTCGGTGATTTTCAATTATCGAGATACCCAAATTCCTCAAATAGAGTGATACCAGCGTCTGTTTTGGTGATTGAATTACCGAGATACCCATCCACCTTAAATAGAGTGATGCTGGTGCCTGTTTCGGTGATTGAATTACCGAGATACCCAACTTCCTTGTCGAAACTAACTTGATATAGCCCCAATCTGAATGTTTTTAGAGATTTTCCTATGTATTCTCTACCAATCTCCTTGACAATTAAATTAAAAGTAAAATTATTGCGAAACTATCTTAAGAAGACTTTTCCCTATCTCAGTTTCAGCTACTTAATAGAGCTCTTTAGTTGCGATGGGTTCAAGGGTATTTTTCGCCGCTGCCTCCCAGCGCCGCCGCCGACGCGGTCGCAATCTCGCTTCTTCGCGACATGCTGGAGGCCGCGATCTCCTGCCCGCTCCAGAGCACTGCCCGCGCGCCGGCGCTCCCGCCGCGCGAGAGCGGCTAATTAGCCACTCTAAAATAGGACATAAGGGCGCGCCTGCGGTTCATTGTAGATGCTACTCTGCATCCACTGCGACGCTGAAAACTGTGTAAAAAGCCCATCTACACCAAACGCTACCGCTCGTGACGGCCAACGTGACGGCGCGACGCTCTGCACCAGCGCTCCGTCACCGCTCCCGCCGCGCTGTCAGCGTCTCGCCTTGCCCGGTGAGACGGCGGAGGCTCAGTCGCGCCCGATCGCAGTCACAGTGCCTGAGGCTTGGTGTATGAGCCGTGATACACTAATTAGCCCGACACAACGACGACTTTGCCCGCTAGACGGGCTCCTGCTAGCGTGTATGAATGCTGTAAGATGCGCAGCACTAAAGCGCCTTGGTGTTGCGCCGCGGGTGGGGCTGGAGGCCTGGGCGCGACACGCGCGACGCGTCTCTAAGCCCTGCGAGACAACGCCATCATGCCCAGTACTGAATTGGGATGGTCCTCCACCTTGTATGATGCCCAGCTACCCCCTAACGACGCCCCATTAGCCTGCCGGCTGTTCTGGCGGGCCGAGGAGTACGACTCTGCCACCTGTAGGATCGATTTCGCCGCCTCATGCGTCGCGCGCGGGCGTGTACTCCGTCGCGCACCTCACTGGCTCACTAGTAGGAGTGAATCCTCTCTTATACTCCTCCTAGTATGTTAGGTACCCTCAGTCCTCGCCGCAGGATCCGCCGATGCGCGCAGCCAGGCTATTGTCGCCCTCCTCTGCCGATTCTAGCGGCGCAAGCGACAGCCCGCCGGTCCTGGGTATTCCACCTCATCCTCCACGGCCTCAAGTGTATCTATCTTACGTCCTCACCAATGCCCACGCAGGCGCCTACGCAGCCTTACCCTCGCGCACCCTCTACGCTACTAAGCGACGACGATCCAGTTGTGGTAGCAGCATCGGCGCTGCCAAAGAGGCGTGGACAGCCGCCGAAGGCTATGTCAGTAAAGCCTGAGCGCGGCTTACAGGCGTACATTAATGCAGACGACGCTAAATATGCGCAGATTATAAACGAGGACGAGAAGTACGTAATCGCAGCTGAATTGGCCGAGGAAACAAGAAGGTGTACCAACAGGCGTTGAAGTGCCTTCTGGAGGACTGCGGTATCAATTACTCATAGGAGACAATCTAGCGTAACGTACCTATCACCGTGGAGGAGCGCCGCGAGGAGCGCGAACAGTCTAGTACTGGCGGGGACGTATACGCCGCGCGAAGCTCTCTACAGTAGGCCAAAGACGTTTAGATCGGAGATTATAGATAGTGTGAACGCCGAAAAAGCGGCGCTAAAGGCCGAGTCTAACGCGCAGGAGGAGCCAAGGCGTGAGTCGCAACAAGACGTGCGTAATGCACTCTGGACGTTATCGGGCAAGCGCACAGTTAATGACGAGGACTCTAAAGAGGATCTGTCTAGCGAGGACTCGAGGGAGGGTCGCCGCAAGGCGAAGAAGCGTCAGAAGGGTGATCCGTAGGCGCAGATCGTAGAGTCGATTGCGCTATTTCGAATGCATGCGTTGATCAGGCCGCGCAGCTTGCTGAAGGAACGTCGCGTCTCAAAGCCTCGCAGGCGCGTCTGGAGTGCCGCCTGGACGACAATAGAAAGGAAGTTAAGGCGCTAATCGTGATTTAGGTTAGATGACCCGTGGTATTGAGTTTTTGGACGAAGTTTACGACAGCGCCCTTTGCGCACCCCTCCGCCAACTTCTCCGCCCGTCAGATGATGCTCCTGAGTCCGCTGCACCTTTGAAAGCTATGTACATTAAGAACACCCCCGGCATCGGCGTTGGGCTAATATCTCAGCTGCAAGTACTGCTCGGTGGATGGCGGGTCCATGACGAAGCGGCTGCTATTCAAGTTCCCTCGCAGGCACGTTAGGAAGTTTGTCATTAAATACCCACTAGGGAATACGCTGCGATAGGCGTCCTTGCAGATCGCAAGTGCTGTTCGAAGTAATTACCTGTCTAGAGGCTCGAAGCAAGTCCAAATGCCTGCTCCACCGCAATACGGATGCTCAATAAGCGTCGGTTATATGCCTGCTCCTTCGTCAGAAAGCGGTGACCTGCAGAATGCTGGATGGCGCAAAGACACCGCTAGCAAATTAGTATCCAGCGTCTCCGAAGAGATATAGCCGCCGGTGGCCTGCGAGGATCGCCTCCAGGCGCTGCTGGACGCCAGATTCTCGGAGCATCGCTCAGTCGCTCGTAGTACCGTAGAATGGACCGAAGATTGACGATACGAGGCCATCAGGCGTCACGATGGCGCTGTATTTGCAACCGTGGGCTGACTATAACCCGAATAATACCGCCGCTGGCCTACAACAGGACGCGCGATCGCCTGCATCGTCCTATCGATGAACCCCCAGGTCCTCGGCACACCGCCAAAGTCCTCAATTGCCTTCGCGAAGCGCCGCAACGTGTACGGGTTGTCTAGCGCTAAGCGCCCCTAGAGGAGCGGCAAAAAGACCTCCGCAAGATGCATAAAGACGTTATTTAACACGAGGCTTATATGCCCTGGGCTTACGCCAAAGATGAAGCTCATATCGCGTAGCCTCATGGGCCAGGACATGCGGTAGAGCAGCATACGCAGCATACACAGAGCCGCGAGGCCGACAAGCGTTCCAAAACGGTGTCTCGTCCAGATGAAGGAGCGGTATAAGGCAGCGGAACTCGTCCTGTCGAGAGCGGAACACATTAACGACAGTTTCCTTGGGAATCGCGTCTAGCTGGAAGACGAAGTTGGGGTAAGCCGTAGTGAGGCATCTGTACACACGTGGGCGACTTCTGTGCCGCTGGGAAACGGCGGAGGCCGCGCAGATAACGGCCACAAGGAGGCTGATGCCGCTGGCGTTAGAAAGGTCTATAACTGGGGTGTGACACTAAGCGGAGGGGTCACGATAGGCGTTGGGTACGAGAGCGCATCAGTTTCGCGTGTTCAGGCATAATTTAGGTGGTAATGGGTCACTAAAACTGTGCATTTCAGTAAATGTAGTGATACCAGTGTTTGTTTTGGTGATTGTAAACTACCGAGATGCCCAGCTTCAGCAAAAAACTGATATTGGTCTCTGTTTTGGTGATTGTAAATTACCGAGATACCCAAGTAATGTGGGATTCCCCGATGAACCGGGTCCTGGACAACCCGTAATTTCTCGATAATCTATATTTCCTCAATAACCCGTTATTTCGACAACCTGTTATCGGGAGAGACGAATGAAACCCCCCTGGCTTGCTCCACCCTGTACTAATTTGACTCTTATTTTCTTATTTTAACTTCTGCAGCCACACTCTTCGTAAGAAATGTCCACACCCTGACTGGCGGCGTGACGGCCAAGCTGATTGGAACCCGGAGGTTGACGGTGGGTTACAACTTAAGAAGCAGAAGCTAAGAATTGGATGAGAATGCTATGATTACCATTCTCGTAGGCCATATGTTGAGTTGGAAAAAGGAAATGAATTTGTGAATATTATTGAAGCGCCCCTATGGATAATAACCTTGTGCAATGCTATGTTTCTTTAGGAGTTTGTGACAAATTTCACTTTAGGAAACAAAACAAAATAAATTTTCCTCGTAAAAGGCCTTCACTAAACGTATCGAAGATGACGAGAAATGTTTGAGAGCTGGATTCGCAAGCGACCAGGCTGCACCATTGTTGCAGCAGCTTTGCAACTACCTCGACGTGCTTTCGCTATAAGCAGAATCGCCCGTTCATTTCAAGTTGGCAGGTACTAAGCCGGCCTGAACTGTCCAAGCCATGATGATCCTCGACTTCTCGGCCTCAGAAGCACACCGCAACTCTTCCTCACCATGCGCAATATAAGCCTCGACGATATCTTGATCTGCATCCTCCGTATTTTCCGTCTGGTCTGGCTGCAGGCTCTGGATGGACCGGTAAACGCCCATGAAAGCGTGACCGGGAAGACCGACGGCACCTGTTGCAGAAACGTAAGAAATGTCAGAGGAATGGAAGATGGTGGAAAGCTTACCGGCAGCAGGCTTGCAAATTGCTCCACCAATGCCTTTTCCGAAGCCCTTAAAGAACCCAAGCGCTCCCTCCTCCTGGGCCCCTTTCACGGGCTGCGTGAAAATGCCCGTGATGCCGTCATACAAGCCGAAGCCGAAGCCCTGCGTGGTGCTTATTTAGCGCCTTCCAAAAAGCGGAAGAAGAAGACAGAGACGAAAGGTAAACAAAACCGACCTTCCCAGCGGCGACCAGGCCCGACTGGATGCCATCGATCTGCTCCTCCTCCCGCACTGTGGCGTCACCGTATAGCCGCGGAACGTTATTGAAGCCCTGCGCGATACCGTGCGGAATGATGGCGGGCGTTTTCAGCGCGGCGCCCAACATATTCGTGACCCCCCTACCGGTGCTCAGTGCTACGGCGGCGTACGGATTCACCGCCGCAGCCGATGACGACAAGCTGCCGCAATGGTGGTCGTGCAGGTAGTCGCCGTCGTTGCTCGCTGTCGGCGTCCAGCGGCCGCCCACGGTAGTGCTCGAGGCGTCGGAGTCGCTGTCGTAGGAGGTCTCTTCTAAGATGATTTTGTAGTCGCCGGGCTTCGTGGACGAGGCGGCCTCTTCGGGAGTGGCGTGAGGCTGCTGCTTGCTCATCCTCCACTTCTCTCGCTTCTCCTCGGCCAGCGCGGCTTTGCGGTGGGCTTCCAGCTGACGGTGGGCTTCGAGCGGTCCCTCGGCGGCGCCGGCGAGAATTTCGCTGACGGTGGTGTAGGTGTTAACCAGGATCGAGGATATGGGATCTGCGGGCCCGCGCGCTGCTTCAGGCTCGTCTTCCCACGCCGGAATCCTGTGGCACGTTAAACACAGTCGCGGAATAGTGCGGGTTCACTCACAACTCCAGGTCGGACTGCTTGAGTTTTCCATCGTGGATCAAGACGGCAGCTGCGAGGGTGGAGAGGAGCATCCCTTGTTTGGTCTTGATCCTCCACACGGCTACGCGGCCTGACAGGTCACACTTTGGAGTCTCCATAACACACGGTGGCGGCTCTTCCACCTGAGCGTCAAATAGCAGATCGCTATCCTTCTGCATGGTTTCACGGCTCGTGGGGTCACTGGAGGGCTGGGTGTGATGAAGTGGGCTGTTGTGTGTTGTGTCTCGGAATGCAGTGGCAAGTGGGCTGGTATCGTGGCACGTGGCCCCGTGTTTCGTGATGGTGGCGACGTGGCTGCTGATTGGTTGATCCATCCGGAAGCCCGCCGCGTTGTCTTACCCTATCACGGCAGCAAAGCGAGGCCAAAGCAAGGCAACAAACAAAACGTAGCACGAAGAAAAGAAGAAGAAGGAGGAAAGGAAAAGCAACGCTCGAGATTTATAACCAACGCCGAGGTGCTAACGGTTAGTCTGCTCTGCTTAAGTGTTTGGCCGGTAACTGGGGCCAGCGCCGGGTGATTACCCGGCGACAATCACCTATGGCAGAGGAATTTCAGTGATGCCCGTGTCATACCCTCTATACACAGCTGGACCGCTGGTTTTGTCATTCATATATGCTCGAAATGCACATGTGCTGTCCCAGTGTTCTGGTTCCGGCTGCCTTCCAGGCAGCAGCGTCGGATGTCGGGGGAATCCGCCAGGGTGGTGTGGGCGCTTAAGAGAGGTGCCGCCCCCAATTTTCAAGTCGTTTGCGTCGATCACCAAGTCTACCACACGACCATCACTGACATCGACAAAATCATCAACAATGCTCTACACCCACACTTTACCTCCCACTGAGAGGCATAGCCATACCGTGATCTTGCTGCACGGGCGCGGCAGCGTGGGCTCTCAGTTTGCGGAGGAATTCTTTCTTAGCAAAACCGCTGACGAGAAAACCCTTCGAGAAATCTTCCCAAGTTTCAAATGGGTGTTTCCCTCGTCGACTGTGCGAAACTCAGCGCATTTCGGCGATCGAATGTCCCAGTGGTTTGACATCTGGTCGATCAAGGACAGAGAAGACCGAAAGGATATCCAGCAGCCTGGTCTGGTCGAAAGTGTTGGCTCCATTCTCGAGATCATCGAGCAGGAGGCCGCAATCATCGGAGCGGACAAGATCATCCTCGGCGGAATCAGCCAGGGTTGTGCTACGGCCATTCATGTGCTGTTGCAAGGCGGGATACGGCTCGGAGCGTTTATCGGGCTATGTGGCTACCTGCCATTCCGTGCCGAAGTCGAGGAGATTGCACGGGGCTTGACAACGAAGGAAGAGAAGCAAGAGCGGCTCCGAAATCTCTTTCCACTGCAGTACACGCTCAAAGAAGGATCAAGTTTGGCTCTGGATACCCCGGTGTTGCTTGAGCACTCCAGGGATGACGAGATTGTTACGTTCCAGGATGGAGGAAAGCTCTTCGCGGTATTGACGGAATTGGACATGTATGTGGAATGGCGCGTTTATGAGGATGGGGGCCACTGGATCAATGAACCGCAAGGTGTTCAGGAAATGGCTGCATTCCTGAAAGAAAGATTTTAGAAAGTGATAATTATCGTTCCGCCAGCTTTCTAATAAAGCGTAGAATGGTGAGTAATCCATGACATTCTTAGCGACTTGCCCAGACCTATTGCTCCAATTACGTTATACGTCAGCTTATACATCACCTTAATAGTAGTAGACCTAAGGTCGTACAGTCTAAACGGAGTAAGGTTCGTGCATCAACTCCAGCATGCCCAATCATCCACTGCCATCTTACCTTTCTAGATTGTCTGTGGCACCAGTTGCCATGTCAAGGGCTCGATTTAGTGACGATCAAATATCTTCCGGAGCACTACTGATTTTTGATCCGCGAAAAGCCACTTGCCTACAACTTGAAGAAGTTCATTTAAGAATTCCGGCCCTTTTTCGAAAGAAGGAACTTTAATGCTCTACTGGCTTTGTGGTGTCTACATTCTAATGGCACCTTTACCAAGGTTACCTTTGCCTCGCAAATCACGCTACGAACAAAGCTGTAGTAATCCCTGAAGACTCTGGCTCTAAACCTCCAATGGATCTACCCAGCTTCTATGCTGATGAAGTGAATCTTAGAGGTAAATTTTACTTTTGACTCTGTTCTTTACTACAGCTTCGTTTTGTTCTTACCGCAAGAATGGATGGCCAGTTATGGCACATGTAGTTCATCATGGACCTCACGAACTGCTAAGAACGTATTCTATATTGGATCAGATTAAAAAAGGATCAAGAGTTTTATCTTTGTAAGATAAAATGTAGCGTCTTATATAAGAGCAAAGAATGATTGAAATCAATTTATAGTATCTCAAGAGTGTATCTAACTAAGCTCATGAAAATAACCCTTCGGGGTAGCCCTAAAGCCTGCTTATCCTGCCCCGCTGCGCTCAAGCCAAGCCGTAAGTTTTGCGCCAAAATGATGAGTTGAAAGCTGCACGTAAAGTCATTTTGACACTTTCAGGTTGTATTTGAGGAAATCGAGCATTGTCCCAAGGTTCGGGCACCAGCGTTCCTTGCGTGCCTTGGACGAGCTTGTGACTCGCCGCCAGTTCGGCATCAATGTCTCCTCGTGCCTTGGCATCCTCTTCCTCGATGTAGGCACTCTTGACGTCGAGATACGTCACATTATATTTCCTGCCAGTGATGTGCTCCAAGGTGTCAAAAATCTCCTCGTACGTTGGTGAGCTTCCGGAGATGCGGTAGGTTCTCTTCCTCCCTTTCTGTTCGCCATTCTCGTCCCCAACCCCTGGAATTGGATCCTTCAGGGTCTCCAAGAGATATGCGATGGCGTCGTGAACACCAATCAGGCTCTGACGTCCGGATGCTGTGCCATAGATCTGGGCGCTGGCAGTCTTGTTGTCGATTCCAAAGTGGTCAACGACTGCCCATTCCGTTAATCTCCCAACGACGAAATAAGTCCAGCCAAGGTCCGGAAACTCCGAGGCCTTCTTCTCGAGATGCTCTCGGGTTAAGACCTTGTATCTGTAGTAGCGTTCATTCCAGTTGTTGCCGACCAGAAGATCAGCACCGTATTCACTGGGATAGAAGTGGCGAACACCAGCTGCAATGGCGGAGTCGATGATTTGCGGTTGCTCGTGCAGTCCATGATTTCCGGCAAAGATCAAGACGCAGTCGAACCCACGAAAGGGCTCAGGAGAACTGTAGCCGTTTCCAGTAATGATTTCCAGACCTTCAGCCTTGAATTCATCGAGTTTGGCCTGCTTCGCCTGGTCCGTTGGCCTCGCCGTATTGTGATAGACCGCAATGCGAGCAAAGGAGTGCCTCTGCTTGGATAGGGCTTTAGCAACAAGACCGCCGAAAGTTCCGGTTGCACCGACAAGGAGGATCGATTTGAACGTAGACATGATGAGTGGATATCAGGAAGTCGCTTCTTGAGATCTGTGCAGGACTTTTCAACACTTGGGAGCAATATATACCAGGACCTAACGACTAGAGACGCTGGTGGCAGGTGGTAATCTTTAGTGCTTATCGTTCTAACGCCGAGATTTTTCCTTTGCGCCGCGATTTTCCCTCGGACACGGGCTGCGGTGTTAAGTAATCTCTGCTTACGGTAAAGCGCAATGCAGTCAGCAGACGCCGATCACGTCATACTGACGCAACTTTTCCTTTTCTTGGTAATATCAGAATACAAAGCGATGCGTGTCACTGCCGGGCGCCTCGGTTCGCGACGATGCAGCGATGCAATTCGGCGTACTGCGGACACTGTAAACGGACGTCGGGCGGAGATACCAAGATGCCGAGGCTCTCTACGCATAGATGGGAAAAGTTAAAAGTTGCATTACCAAGCAAGGTTCAAAAAAGTCCGGGCCGCCTTGATTCCTTCCAATCAGGCTAAATTTACCGCAGATCGGTCGAAGCATCAGGACCTGAATTCTGATGAATCCGTCTACGACCTGCAGCATGGACGCAAGCTGCGCTCCGCTGTCCACAGATATCCTGCTATTCATAAAAACCAGCGAACCGCAAAATACTTGGCCAGTCAATTGTGTGTTCGTACCGATTGTGCCACATCCCGGACCGGCCAAAAGTCACATCATTGGCCTGTCTACACCATCATTTGTTTCTCGTCCGGTTCAACTCCACCAGAGCAGTTGGCTATATCTTAAGCACCATGGCCGCTGGCTCCCAGGCCGACGATGAACAAGCTGGTGAAGCTTTCGCGTGAGCACACAGCATTGGCAAACCATACATCTCCACCTTCTGCTACTTGCGCTGCTTCAAGTATGCGGCGCCAGACATGCAGCTGGACCAGCTCTGCACCAGAACTTCGGAGAGCACATATTCCGCTCGAGTATTCCATCATCAACCTCAACTCCGGAACACTCCAACCACCGTACTCGCTCTCAACCAAGCTCCCAATCCACCCTCTCCAAAATGTTCAAGTTCACCAGCCTCGTCTCCCTCATGACCGTTGCCGCCACCGTCTCGGCCACGCTCAACCCAGCCAGCTCCAACACCAAAGGCAAGTACCCCAGCAGCCTAAACTGCTCGCCCGGAGAATCGAGCGACGCTGCTCGCACAACACCCGCGTCTCCGGCACCCAGACCTTTGCGGTCTTCAAGACCGAGCACTAGTACGACAGCTCCTACGGCACCTGCGAGGCCTATACGTGCACCGTCCCTACAGATGATGAGCTCACCGACGGCGAGGTCTATTGGGCCTTCTTCCGGAAGTGAGTACTGGCGGTCTGATCACCTTTGTCAGGAGTTGATTGATGAACGCGTGTGCTTTTGTGGCGACAACGAAGAGAGCGCCGGCGTTGGCACCGGCTGCACCAGGAGCCCCGACGACGGCACCTGCGGCTGCGAAAACTCGGACAGAGAATTTATCTGCGGCAGTACCAACTACTCTTAGATGCGCATCTCTTTCTTGTCTTTCTTGGCCGCCTTTCTAGAAAAGCATTGACGGAGTTTTGATGATTGTGTGCGATATTGGACAATTAAAAAAACGAAAAAAAGCCGACCGCTTGCACATGTATACTACAGAAGAATAAGAGGAGGAATTTCTTTCTCGCGGTCTTGGTTATCAACTGTCAATAATCTTCCAATATAAAGAAGAGTCGCAAAATAAAAGCAAAGTGTCAAATCGAGCCATTCTTACATCCAGCCTGACCTTCCTTTGCGTGTTCTTATTGAAATAGCATCAGTCTCGATTAACTACCCGCTCTTCACCTGATTATGGGTTGAAATTTTTACCACTGGAGTAATCATCTACGTTTCATGCATATGCAGCACAGAAACAAGTACTATTCGATAGCCACAAGGTTGATGAACATTCAACAGCAAACATTTCCATTCTTCGATGAGGGGTCGCGGCCAAACACCGAAAAGAGCCACGCCGGTGAAGCCGGGGCTCGGTCTACATGCGCACCACGGGTATCCCAGTCTGTCTGGAAAGGCTTTAATCGAAAGGAGTTCGAGCGTGCAGCAGACGAGGCTGAAGAGAACAGGGTCTGCCTCGAACCTTATGACTATACCAGCAGGCTCGGCTTCGGAGGTAATAGGAACACACAGTTTCAGTTGCCTCTCTGCATTGAGCAGAAGTTGGCCGACGATTTCGCATTCATTGCTTCGTATAAAGATGACGTGGATTAAATCACTGCTGTGACAATTGAGAAACCCTTAAACGGGTCTGAGCCTGTCATTCGGCTGGCAGCGAATGAGGGCGTACAGAACGATGCCCGCGACACTATCGACGCAATTCTTGAAGAATTGCGCTTATGCGTGAAATTACAGTAAGTCATGAAGTCTACAGACTCTTCGTTCCAAGCCTAACGTATTATAGAACCTTCGCGTCGTGTCTGTGCAGAACGAATCCTGGATCTCGTGGCCAGCTTGCATTTCAAAACATCATGAAAATTCTCGACGGACCGAGCTTAGCATCAACTGAGAATTTCTGTACAGAGAATCACCCAAGAAGAAACGCAGTATCCACCTTTGCCCTCTTTCAGGATCTGGAAGCACTTGATTCCGCGGTTGAAGAAGTGAACACTTCTAGACTACGCGATCAACGCAATGCGGTGGCCGATGCGATGGAGAGGGTACGCTCCGATAAAGGGAGAAGTAGATTGCTTCATTAGATGCTTCAAGGTGTAGGAGTGTGCACAACTTACGCCACTCAAGGAGACCATCAGAAAGGCATACTTGGTGACCCAAAACGGCATATCTCTGCACCGCAGGCTACAGGAAGCAGGAATTCCTGTCTTCCAAATCGACAATAGAGGGGCTCTGAGAGTAAATATCCTGGCGAATCACTTCCGAATATGCCGAGAAGTCGTTCGTGTACAATAGTTTTATGAGAATAAACCTCTCTTTCACGGGGCCAGGGTTGAAAGTGTGAAGCGGTGGCGGCCTGTTTAAAGCGCAGCTCTGCGGCCAATCACCCGCGGCATCCTCGCGCCGAAATTCAGCTGATCACATAGTACGAAAAGTCTGCATTGGATCCCTCAAAGTGGCCTCGAGTCAGTGGCTGTTCGAGAGAAGCTTGCTTTTTCTGCGACGCCTTCATTAAAGGCTACGGTCAATTTTGCGTCTTAAAAACCCACGGGCGGGTTTACGGAAGATGGACCGTCCCAGACGAAAGAGATAGCAAAGCGTCACTCAAGAGGCTCCGGAAGGCTTTGTGTTTCACCAGGGATGAATTGACCAGAGCTCGAGAATATCCGGTTGTGCGACAACCTCTGCCGGAGCGCTCGATTGGCGCAAACAACGTCATCTTGAGAATTCCTTCAATGTCCCACGCACCGTAACGCGCTACCAACTATTCCCCCTCCGGCAACGGTCCATATGGTAACCAAGAGCCGAAGCAGAATTCAGGGCTATAACGAAATAAGGCACCTTAGGCAACAGTGTGGCATCGTGCTTTCGCCAAGTTCGGTAGGAGCTGACCTGTTGTCCGACCATGGGCTGGGAGCGCTTGAAGCTCGTCTTTTATTAGCCGGGTAAGGTGCCGAGTTTTCGGGTCGAGTGGAACCTGTACAACAGTAAGCTGAAAGTCCGGCCTTAAAAAAAGCAACAAGGCCGCATCCGAACTCCCAAGAAGCCACCCCTTGCATAATCTGACAGCTCAGCTAAGCCGAAGCAAATGCAACGCGTGAAATTCGTCCGCATGCCCAGGGGACGTTTAGTCAAAGGCCCGACCCCGAATCCCCCCCTTCTGCCGGCCTGGCTGCGTTATATGCCTATGCTTCTATGCAAGGCGAGGAGTAGGCACGCGACGGGACTGACAGCCCCAGAAGCAGGCGAGAGCCACCAGCGAGCAGTTGATCAACGCGTGTTTTTCGCCGATCACGGCTTCCCAAATTCGCGAACACAAGCATATATGGGAACGTTGCATGCGATCCGTGCGGTGATGACCATGAACATTTGACACCTAAATTCAGCTGATCCATATTTTGCAAGTCTAAAAGTACGGTCTGTGGAACGACTATAAAACAGCTTGCGGGGCTACACGGAAGTGCCTTTCGGCCCCCCTATGACGTAGGTTGAACCATCTACCGCAATAAATCATCATCCTATCCCCGCAGAATTGGAAAACTGCAGTATTACACTTCGCCAATGTCTGTATTCTCGCAATCAATTACGCTTTTAACCTATAGATCCTCTCTACCATCTTCTAGGCAGATCTCTTTACTTCTCTAGCAGTTGACGGCATAAAGGAGGGGGAGGGCCACTTTCAGCCTCGTTCATCAATGCCCTTAACTTTGGATGAACAGACAGGTCAAAGCCCTCCCATGATCATGGCTCGACCCCCATTTTGGAAGAGGTTTCTCCACTTACAAAAAGTCGACCAGTTACAAGTAGCATACTCCTGCATTGGATGGAGATTCAACTTGAGAGTAGGAGCTACTATGGCTATAGTAGTCTACCTCGTAAACTTTTCAAGCACTCTTTGGGCCTTTGTCAAAGCAGAAGGTATCCAAGATGGCCGAGCCGTTCTTTACGAGGGTAGCTGCACAACTGCCAGGCGGGCGAACACAGCAGTACACCTTTATATTAACTTCGCGAGTACTCTGCTTCTATCGGCAAGCAATTTCAGCATGCAATGCCTCTCTGCACCTACGAGAGAAGACGTCAACAGGGCGCATAGGAAGAAAATCTGGTTGGATATCGGCCTTCCGAGCTCTCGTAATATATCGCATGTCAGCAAGAAGAACGCAATGCTATGGGGTTGTCTTGTTACGAGTTCATTGGTTCTCCATCTACTGTCAGTGTCTCGGTCGAAATTACCGTTCTGTAGCTGACAGGTCTCTAAGTTTCAACGCCACCATATTCGCCACGATCAGCGCATACTCGTACATCATTTACGATGCCAATCCAGGAGTAATGCTTCAGAAACCGGACCAGGGCGTGCTTATGGATTCCACAGCAGCAGAAAGGTTCAAAGCAGCTTTCCCGTATCATCAGCAGGTGCTCTTCGACACACAAATAATCAACGGCACAAGATACACACAAAGCGGCTTGACTTATTACGACAAAGACAGATGCATTGACCTATTTGCAAAGCCTTTTGTCTCAGACCGCCGGTTCGTCATTCTGGAGTTGGACAAACCAGTGGGCACAGCAATACTGAACGAAATCGGTCATGTCGACGCCATATCACTGTTTCAAGATGGAAGTGGTTGCTTCTCGGAGTCATACTCTTGGATTTGTACGACAGACTGTGACTCAAAGTGCGATGTTTCGTCGATAAAATCACAGAAGTCGTGGATGCCATTTGGAGATGACAGGAATATCACCGGATGTTATAGCTATCATTTCGAGGAGCGCTGCAGGTTGGAGATGGCATCACATCTAGCAGCTGTAGTTCTCGCCGTAACGCTGTTGAAGGTGTCGATCTTGGCCATCTTTGCCTTCCGACCTGGTGCTGCCCCGTTGCTCACCCTTGGCGATGCCGTCTGCTCATTCCTCAAGCACCCGGATCCCACGACGCGGGATATGCCTTTTTTCCAATATGGTGATGCTGTCAAGAAGTGGACGTGGAACCCTGTATTGCGGTTCTAGCTGCCCTCGCAGCAGCGGAAGATCTATGCAACGAGCTCCATGCGTAGACTTTGCTTCATAGTGCTGTGAGTATCCTCCTACCATTACCATCCATTACTAAACTCCCACATCCGCAGGCTCTGCTCCATTCTCGCTCCCACCATCGCCGGCCTTGTGCTGGGCTTAGCCAACATCTAGGGCCCGCACAACGCGTCCACTGCCTTTAATCTGGGATTCGGCGCTATCGACATCTACACCATAATCACAGGCTGGCTCGTACCAAACACCAGGGCGCGCGCCATCTGGAGCACATCGCTGCTGGCCAACATGGCGCAGCCGCTACTGTCCCTCCTCCACTTCGCCTACAACTCGCTCTTCACTGCCATCTGCCTCGCCGTCGATTGGGACGGCTACGGCAGCAAGCGCAAAGGGCTGCGAGTCTCGGGCGTTCCGCGCGGCAGCCAACGCTCGACGCACTTCCTACAGCTGCCGCTACACTACGGCGTCCCCTTAGCCGTCGTTTCCAGCCTGCTGCACTGGCTCGCCTCCCAGAGCCTGTTCACCGTCAGCCTACGCGGCGGGGACGAGGACGGTAATGTTGTCGAGTTTGTGAGCTGCGGATTCTCGCCGCTGGCTATGGTGTTGCTGCTTGCCGGCCTGTTGCTCCTACTGGCTGGATTCCTCGCCGTTGCGGCGCTGCAGCGGTTCGCGAACGGTATGCCTGTGGCTGGCGGGTGCAGCGCTGCCATCTCTGCGGCGTGTCATCCCTCGAGATGTGAAACAACAGTTCCCTTGTCTTCTTCCTCTTCGGACGCTTCCTTGTCTTCTTCTGTCGCGGAGCAGAGCGATGGCGGCGATATCTCAACGCTTCCGCTGCGCTGGGGTATTGTAGCGGAAATGCTGAACGGCGAGGTACTCTGCGCCTTTTCTCCCGATGACGTGCCGTTTCCGCGTCAGTCGATGCCGTTCGCCGTCTGGCGAGCTGAGACGCGGCGGGTGCTTGAGTCGACCGGTTTGCTTGGGCTGGTCGAGGGCGAGCGGGCGATGACTCCGATGCCTACGCTGGGTTTTGATCGGTACAATAGTGCGAGTGACATGATTCGGGGAGCTCGTCGTGCATTTAGGTACAGTCAAGAAATCAAAGACTGGAAGGCTAGACGAGATGAGAAGGGAGAGAGGGAAGCGCGGAGGGAAGTGTCGAAGAGGATGATGTGTAACGCTTGGGGTGTTTGGGCAATGTACGAGTTGGAGTGCGCGAGAGATATGTGGGAATTCTTTGGGGACCAGTTTGGCGAGAAACAAGAGGAATACGGTCACGAAGGGGAAAAGCTGGTGCGTCACTTGAAGCGAGTATGGAATGAGGAGCTGGGCCTGGTTAAGCTCGACAGGGCATGTCTTCGCGCTTGGAATAATCCACTACATTTCATGAAATGCGAAGAATTTGTGCTACATAGCACGGCGAGTTATAGTTTACTTATCCAGCTTGCCGGCGATATGGTGGAGGCCTGCAATGTTCGCTTCAGATGCTTCATGTTGGCGAGGGAAATGAGCAGTGCTGGTAGCGTTGACGACGCGTTCGAGGAGCTCTGCATATTCTTTATCCTCGCGAGAAAGCGCCGCCGTTGTGAATACGGGCATCATTTCCAAACCAGGATAGTAATCGCGCAACCGCAGCTCTTCAAGAGAGGAGCCTTGATAGAGTTGCTGAAATGTGATGCACTGATAATGACACGAAACGTGAAGGTGGCTGTCGTGTTATACGTGCGCTCGGAACGGTTCTTATTCAGTGCCGAACTTTCCATATTCGCGGGAAAGCTGAAGAAACCTGTTGGGCCAGGAGAGTGATGCAGATTTCTCACCGGGGCCCATCGACGTCGTAGAGCTGGTGAAAGCGAATCCAAAATCAGCGGTGCTTGCAGCATTGCTGATGCCGAAACTGCACTCATTCAAGCCTCCAAAGACGGAGGCTGAATGGATATTGCTCTCCAACTCGGCTGGCGCAACCGGGGCAGAAGAGCCGAGGCGAAGAGAAGAATTTAGCGAACTCTATGATGCGTCTCCGTGATCTTGCCGCACCTGGTCGCTGTAGTAGATTTCCATCGTCCTCAGGTAAAGGGAAAATTCCATCCTAGCTCGTCGGAGATGCCAAAGCGACTTGGGATTCCGACGGCTGTACAGTTTGGTCCACGCCGCCTCTAAGTATTATGTCTTGCGTCGTGTCAGGAGTGTCTGGCTCAATTATTGACCATTACTTATGGCTCGATTTAACCCCTCATTCAATCAACCCTACCTTTCTGGCACACTTCTATACCACGTTCACTAATTGAAAGCAGTCTTTCAGCGCATTCCGATAGCTTCAAGACCCGGTCGGGGTACCAGACCGTGTTTAACCTCTTCCGGCGCGGAGGATTTCCAAGTCAATCAGCCTTGCCCAGAATCTCCAAGTCTGCACCATTCAGGGTAGTCGGGCCAATATCCATCTCGAGGAATGCGACGGCTAACTAAAGTTGTATGTTCCCTGTGACAGACTTAATCGAGAACTCTGTTTTCTTTAGCAACTCCTGACACGTGTCCTCGTTTCTATCCATTTCGAATTTCTCGGCTAAGATAGTACTCGTCAAGGTTTGCGGAAGCAGCAGCCTTGATATCATCGATGCTCCCCACGATGGTACCGCATGGAGTGACACCAGCATTGTCAATGACGATTTCTTGCCATACGCCATTGCGCCGAGCTCTTGAGCTTCATGGTATAATTCAAACTTACCGAAACCGAAAGAATGCATGTGCCTTTTCCCTCAAGGTATTGCTCAGGTTGACATCCAGAACGCCCCCATGTACCATTGTTTTCTCTTCAACAGCAGCTGACATAAATCTTCGGCCCAGATCTAGAGTCAACAGGAATGACCTGCAGGTATGGACTTCGTTGAAAAAAGTCCAGAGTGATGACTTCGCCTTTGAAAACTTCTCCGTATTCTTTACGGTCAACGGTCGTAGTTGTTAGCTTGACGTCCCAGCTGGGAAGCTTGACGAGCAGGATATCTGCGGAGCGTAGGCTCTTCAAGTCGTATGAGGAGGGGTCTACTGCGCTGATCAAGCTGGAAGTATGGAGGGAGACTTGGCTTTCGAAAGCTGCTTTCATCTGAAGGTCGGGTTTCTGGACTCTCAGCAATCGGTTGAAGAACTCTCGAAGCGATGCGTATGGTGTGCTGAACGGAATCATTTTGGGGATCCGAGTCTTATTATCGGCCTAAAGACAGGACGGGGGCGGAACCACGCGTTTCGAGATGAGACAAAGATCAAACTCTCCTCTTCGAATCGCGACCTACACACCTTAGTCACTAACCATCTTATACTGCCCAAACATCTACGCAGCTGTACTTACTAGAACGTCATGGTTGCTGTCCTTTCGAAGTCGCGCCAGAGGGAATGATATATTTGCAAAGCCTTGGGCTGGTTCTTTTCCGCTTTCTTTTGCATTAAGCACAACTCATTAAGCGAGTCGCGCTATACGGCGTCTTGAATTGCGAGCGTATCTCTGAAAATGTCCTTCTGATGGCGGTACTTGGTGAGGATGCTGAGGTGGGGCTTTACTAACAGCCAATATGGACCATGCCAAACGCAAGCCCCAAAGGCGACCCACTAAGCTGTATGCAGCTGGCATGAGGGAAGATCCATTCTTTTTAGTTGCTTAAAAAATTCCTGATCCTAGTCAGTGTTTTTTCTGCAGATTAGAGACATCAAGTGTACTTACAGGACGCGATTGATATCTTCTGTGACGCACTTCTACTGTAGACCCTGAAGATGGCTTCTTCGGTCTCTAGACTGCAACCTCCTTTATTTATACTGGCGATGGAATCCAATAATTTCATGTAAAGTCTGCATCGGACTCCAAATCGTTTTAAGAACTTCTATGATTACGCATCCTCGTCTTGGGGATTTGACGGTATACGCACGAAAAGACAAGCATCGATAACTCCACAGCTCTTAACGAAGGCTTTCAATTCCTGCAGCGGCATACAAGAGTCTTGAAGTAGAATCATTGTACCATCCTGGCTTGGTACCTCGCTCTCTCCGAGGCGCTTTTCGATAGACTTTGTTGCCACCGGTGAATAGTGGAGCTCACGTTTTTCAAGAAGTAAGAGGAGTATCTCCGAGCGATGGCTGAGCAAATAGTTTAGTTCCCCTGATGGCGATGGCCGGCCATTCGAAATTTGATGGATTTGAGGAATTCGCTTGACGCCCACAACTCTTTCAAGCCAGGCAGCGAGAGACATGCCATGACTTCGAGACTCGCTGAATACAGCCGTGAGGTACATAACATGAATGAATTTTGCCGGATAGCGATTCAGAGATGGACTGTTTTGCTGGAAGACGCTTTTTGGATTGTACGCATCCTTCGAGTCGGGGAAGTAAACGTGACCAGCGGCTCGGTCAACCAGACCACTTTCCCCATCAACGACTAGGTAGAGAGTTCTGTTCAGACTGGTATTTTTCGGGAGGTTGAAAAATAGAAACCGGAGATGAGGCATCGTGCCAGCAATACTGAGTACTTTTGTTGTAACATGTACTCGATAGATTTCCAAGATCACCTCCTTAGGGTCACAGTGAATGAAACCCATTTGTGCAATCTGCCGAGAGTCATTCTTGATCGGATCCGGATCCACGACCAAAAGTCCCAAATCTGTTGGGATCTGGCCAAGTCCTGACATAGGAAAGTAGATCGAGGGGCCAGACAAGCTACCGGTATCTCCCCAAGACTGATCGACCAGCGGGATGAGAGGAAAGGACGTATACGCTTGGCCTGGTCTACGAAAGGTCATAAGGCAAGCCCGTGACCTTCGAATGCCACTTGTCCTCCGTTGTGGTTCCCTTCATCTTAGAGTCGGGTCTCTTCAGATCGGCCTGAAGTCTGTCGAGAGGTTCATTGATGTATACTACGTCTATTCCGAGGGGCTCCAGAAGCTTGAAATCCTTGAAAGTATAGCTGGGAGCAAGATAAATCTCATCCGGAAGGTCAGCGAACAGTGGTTTTCCGTACTGATCTCTTGCGGCCCCGACTACACAACGTAGTCGATCAGGACGGTATAGACGCCCACTCCACGACCTCAGCATAAGCGTGCATCTGAGAAGAGCTTCAAGTTTTGGGTTAAGCTTCTTCCACAATTCGTCAGACACGGAGTCATCCGTATAGATATCTCATCCACTGGTACTGCAGTCTGTCATGTTCACAAAATTCCAGGACCGCGTCTCGAAAAGTCTCGGCAACACTAGAAAGCAGGGCCTCGTTTCTGTGAGAATGGAAAAAGTCCTCGCCATTGGCCTGCGTGACGAAATCTGATTGGATCAAGAACTAAAGGGGTTGTTCAATAATGATATGGATAGAACACTACTTGACTTTCTTACCTTGAAGCCAACTGGTCGAAGAGGCAGGTATGCAAACACGTGCAGTTTCTGCAGAACCACCTCATCATTTGCCTTGTTCACGGGAAATGCCAACACAACCACTGCCTTGTTCATACGCTGTCTTGCCGGATCATCGGGGAGTTCCTTGATCGTTCGCCTGGTGACACGAGAGTTTCTCTCATCAATGATCCATTTGCCATCCTTGGACCTCGATCGTTTCTCAACTGTTTCCAAGCCTCGTCTTTGATATATGATTTCCGTGGCATCTCCAGTTGCAGGATAGATGTTGACCTTGATAGAACGAAGTTTTCCCAGGAAAAGAAGCAAAGTATCGGGAATCTTGCTCAACTCTTTTGCGCGTGCACAGAAGTCTGAGTTGCTCAGCAATGTCAACGTGATCCTCGTGCAAACGTCCTCAGGCAGATCCTCGTAGGGCTCGTCCAAAGGGTTGACCATGTCAATGCCAGAGTCGCGGGTGTACCGGAACGAGAAGGAAAAAAGACCCGATTGAATATACACTCGCTGTGCCATCATGAACGCGGACTTGAAGCCAATATCCTTCTCAGCAATGTATCCCTATGTGGCAGTCTTGGTGGTATCTCCGGAAATTTTGCAGTGCTACCCAAATCCGGAGAGACACCGCCGTTTTCGTATCGCCTTTGCCATTGGAGGGATCGACCGAAGCTCCGGCGAGACAAAATTGCAGGCCACGAGATGGAGAGTCTCATTGCCTGCAAATGCATATATTTCGAGCGTGCGGCACAGCAAGCGGCGAAGTGGTGACGCTCGTGAGCCATGCTATCTGAACTCTGGGGGCTGCGGCGAGTCAGAACATGGTGCCGACGAAGCACAAACAACTTCCTGCAACAGATGGAAAATATCCACATATCATACCAAAGATGAATGACAAACGATGCGGGGCTGTTCAATCTCCTGCGTGACGCTGCAGCGCGCGATCCGTGCCGGGACAAAGCCGCGATCCTGCGCGGCGCCTGCTCCATCCACCACCGCGTCGTATCGCACCATCAGCTACACGCACTGCATTTCAGCTGACCGTTCAGAGTCGATATCGGTTGCCACAAGTGGAGGGATCACGTTCTTTGCTTAGGCTTCAAGCGTGGCGTCGGATTGGATGAACATAGAGATCGGGTGGAGGAGGGCTTACTGAAAGTCTCGTGCCGGGCGGATAGAGGCGGCGCTCATGATGTGCGGTGCGGCATGATGTATGCACCGGAGTGGAGGCGGGCGCGTTTGCAGAGCGCCGTCCGTGACTGGTCTTGTCCAAGTCGATCGGGCGGATAGTAGAGAGGCGCCGTTCGGTGAAGGCGGAAGCTGGGGTTTGTGACTCTTCTGCTTCTGGTACAGGCAGATGCGTTGCGAGACTGGTGCGCCTTCTCCAGGAGGAAATGCATATGCTGGAGTATGGAAACGAGGACAGAATGAGCTCGACCTCTGTGGTGCTTAGCCGGACTCTATGGGGCAGCGAGCTGGGAGCGCCCTCGAGGGCACGCTGAAGTGCACCGTGGGATGGCTGTGATACGGGTAATCTGTCGTTCAGGGTCTGGCCGATGGGTCTTGAAGACATAGTTGGAGCTGGTCTCGATGCGCCCGGCGTAGTATTGGTGTGGACCGAGAAGGCTTCAGGCGAAAGGGAACGAGCCTGTGACGAAGGCGCCATTCCGAACAGCGTGGACGGATGCGCTGCTGATATGGACATCTCAGAGCCCGATACAGAGTCCTGAGAAAGCTCAGAAATCCTGGGGGAACGCCGCCGTAGCCGCAGCGTTTGACATCATCACCGGGCGCCGGTTCCGCCAAAGCCGCCAAAGAATTGTCCGTCCAGGGCTGTCTGCGTCGCGCCGTGCAATCTCAATATCCGGTGCTGCGAATGTCTCGAGTGTCCGCGAGGGAGGCCAAGCGACGGTGTTTGCGCTACACGTAGTGTCAGCGGCGGTGTGCCCACAGCCTTGCATTAAGAACTCACCGGGGTATTTCCTTGAGACTCGCTGCCTTTCTCCAGCGGCCCGCCATGCTCGCTCCTGGACGCACCTGGACTGTCTCCTTCACACAGCCCTGCTCCAGTAGACGTGACGTGGCATTGTCAAAGCCAGCCGGCTGCCAGGTGTCGGTGTGGCGAACGATGAGAGCAGGCCGGAATGGGTGTTGCCGGCGGAGACGACGAGGCCGACACCGCGGTAGAGATGCGTCGCGAAGTCGGCTCCAGGCGCTCTGGGCGCCACGCGTTCGAAATCCAACTTCAGGGCGTCAAATCGCCGTGTGATGCTCGGGATAGGCGGGGCGCAGTCACTTGCGAAACATGGGAACTCGGCGGCGTGGCCGTATGCGCTTTTTCGTCCATTGGAGGCTGTGGGCCGCTGGAGTCGGCAGGGGAAATGCAGAGGATGAAGGGGAGCTGGCAGAATGCGGAGCGACGCGGCGACACGGCGCTTGTTGTGTCGTGGGCGGAGAGGAGAGTTGGGAGCTGGAGCGGACATCAGGGTGTGCACGGGTTTTAGCCGACTAAAGCCGGTGTACGCGCACGAAGGAGACGATGTCCTCGCGCCTGCTGCCGCTCCGCCCTCGACGCTGCGGTCCAGCCGCCGCCGCCCTGTACATGCCCTGCGCTCGTTGCCTGCGGTCTGCTCGCCCTCATCCACGCTCCTCACCACCGCGTACCGCGGATCCGGCACGCCTGTCCGCTGCCCACTGTGGATATACCTGGCCTCGAAAGTCGAGTCCGACGCCGCCGCCCACTACTAGGCCGCAATCGACCTCCCCAAGCCTCGCTCCCCGCTGAGAAACCCTTGACTGACGCGAGCCTAGGCAGTACTTCCACTATCAGCCTCCCGTAAGCCTGCCGCCGCTACCGCCCTCCTTTATCTACCCTGCGACAGACGTCCTCTGCAACCGACCGATACTACGCCAAGCTGCAACGTCATACCCTTTCGTACGCGCGCAGAGAATCAATCCTTCAACGCCTGTGACGCCACCACCACTCTCTCCTTCTCCTCCTTCTCGGCCGTCATCAGTACCGCCCCGACGTCCTTGTCACATCAACCTGCTCGTCCTCGCCCCCCCCCCCCCCCCCCCCCCCCCCCCCCCCCGTTACGGTTGCTGGGGCGGACAGGAATACCGCCGTGTGGCAGTGATGACGGTCGAGTGCGTCTCGGAGAGACAGGATGATGATGCGGTGGCGGTGGCGGCAGCGGCAGAGGAACTGTGATGCGAAGGCGGTCCCACCAAGCGGCACTTTCCAGCCACGCTTCGCTCGCGAATCCCGCCGGGCCGCAGCACTTGTAAATATTGCTGTGTATTCGAGTGTGTTTGGAAAAGGAGAGAGACGATGTGGTGAGAGAAACTGTTGTTGCTGGCGCTGTGATCGTCGTTGTTGCTTCGGCGGGGAGTGGAACATGTGCCGGTAATCTGAGAAGACTGAGGAGGGCTGGTCCGATGGCCGAGGGCACTTCTGTGCTGTTTGTATACCAACACCCGGCCTACCTCTCAATAGCTAATCATGAAACAGCGTCTCGCGAGCAAGACATGCCCTTCTCGAAAATCAACCAAAAGGAAGCGATCCTTGCCCAATGCAACAGAGCTTGAGAACCCTGCGCGAGCAGAGAAGCCAGAGTCCGACAACAAGCAGTGGAGGCCGAAGAAGACCACCAAAACGACGATACCAAGCCACGTGTTGGACTTCCAAACCATGGGCGCAGAGTAGCTCGACGTCGAACAACCCCCACCCCCCACGATTCTGGCCACAGTGCTTCCAACATCTCCCTGCTCATCACATACACTCCCGCCAGCAAGATACCCGTCGAACTCAATCGCATCGACATGCACTCGCATCGGCACCACCGGCAAAATACTACCATGGCAAAAGACGTTGGCGGGAGAAGGATATGCAGGAGGTGAATAAAACCCGTGGGTTGCCCAGACTGCGCCGGGAGTAGTAGAGGGAGTATGAGCGTAGCGAATATACAGTTTGTGCATTTTGTTTTTGTGTTGAGCCCCAGCCATCGTTGTGGTGCAGGTCCGCGGCGGTGTACTTTGGGGCCACTATCGCGTCAAGCCAGCTGCTTTGCTGGACCATGTCGACGGCTATGTGCTGCAGGAGAGCGCGCGTGATGGACGCCATGGTGCGGTGCTCGGCGTTGGCGGACAACGCGTTGGCAGATACACGGGCGTGTCGAAATGATGTGTTGCGCTGGAGCTCTCGGAGGTTCAGCGCAATTGTGCCGCTCCGCCGGCCGTATTAGTTATGTGCAGATTAGTTTGGGTGCAGATTGGTACCAATCTGCACGTTAGCTCGCTTCTTGGCACCAATCACCTCACAATCCACTTTCGAGAATGAATGGACAGCGTCGCGCTCGAGGCGGCCGATTCTGTCGCTCGTTTCAGCAACAGTACTCCACGGAAGCGCAGCAGAAAGTGCTCGCGGTCGGCGATCAAGCTACGCCGCTCATTCGCTGATGGGAAGTGCGCGCAGGTCGGGCGCCTTCAGCTCCGCCGACGCACGCTGCGATCTGCCCGAGAAAGCTGTGCACGCTCGCCAACCGCCGAGGACACGCTCTGCCCAACGTCATGCGGAGAGCTCACGGGTTCTGGGCCGGGCGGCTGGCGGCGCGGGTTGCCGCGTGCGGAATTGGAGGGAAGTTGTTGTCACGCTCCGCATGGGCCTTCCTTTTCCTGGGTGCAGACCGGTGAGTGCAGAATGGCGTCAATCTGCACGTATGAAACCATGGTCTGTGCGCAGACTGCACCACTCTGCGGTGATTCCCCGCATCTGCGCTTCGACTTCGCAGCACCGCCCAACTCCCGATCGCACCTCACGCAACCCGCCCAGGATGCCGCGACAGGGTCGCACTTTGGGCCACCGAGACAGCTTCCAAGCCTTCCTCAACGATGTGTCCACCTTCGAGGCCAATTGCAACGAGGCGTCGGCTGCGGTGCTCATCGAGTTCAAGGCGCTGTCAGACAAGCACAAGGGCCAAACTGTGCTCGACCATCTCTCGCCACGGGTGCGCAAATTCATTGCCATCTCGAAATGCACCTGGGGCCGAGGCGCGCCGGCCGTGACGGCTCTCCACAGCTCGCGCTGGAGGCTGGACAGCGAGCGCCTCTACGCGACCTTCCAGGACGCGCTCTTCTCCTACTCGTTCCTCCAGCTGCTGGCTCACTTTGCGCGCAACTCCGACATCTCCTGGGACGAAGCTCACTCCGCACTCGTCGCCGCCGCCGACAACCGACTCAGCAATCCAGACAAGCGAGAGCGCGTGTCGCGCAAGCGAAAGTGGGTGCCTGCCGACGTCATGGACGCCATGAAGGCGCTGGACGTCCCGCTGCCCAAAGCGCCCAAGAAGAAGGTGCGTCCTTGCCTTTTGCGCCCGCCGCGTCCGCCCAACTCACGCAAATCGTCGCAGGAAACTCAGCCGCCGCAGGAAACTGAGCCGCCGGAAGAAACTGAGCAGCCGGAAGAAATCAAGTCGCCGCAGAAAACCCCGTCACCGCAGCAGACCAAGTCACCAGGGAATCCCAAGCCCTCGCAAGGACTCGAGCCGCCGCAGAAACCTCACTCCGACAACCTTGGCGCGCCCGGCGCACGCACACGCCGCGACCTGTCTCCAATCCAAGAGGAGGATTCGTCGCCGCAGGAAAAGCCCGCCAGCAGTTCTGAAGCGCCCGGTTCGCGCACATCCCGTCGCGTGTCTGCAATCCAAGAGTCATTGCAAAGCTGGTCATCGCCGCTCGGGAACTTCGACTCCGATGACAGTGACGCAGAAGTCGAGCACGCCAGGCGAGCGCCGCTGATCGAAGCCTCCGATTGCGAAGAATACGACTTTGGACAAATTGGCTGCTCGTCGCCGTCACCCGCACCATCCATTTCGCCGGCTGCACCGCGACGAGACTCTCTACTTGTTTCGCCCCTCACTCGGCGGAAAAGGCGTCTACCGGATCTCGCTTCGGCAGCTTCGAGCTCAGCACACATCTCTCCATTCCTGCAAATGCGCAGCCTTTCTCCGACGCCGCCGAACACCACCTGCCTTCATTCGCCCCAACCCGCAAAGCGTGCCCGCACCACTCTGCACATGTTTGACACGATGGGAGACCTGTCTGGAGACAACAACGGAGGAAGTGCTCTCACGAAACCGACAGACCACGAGGAGAGTGAGCTGGAACAGGAGCAACCTGCCCATTCTGCGTTGCAACAACTCCGCCCAGGGCACAGGCTCGGCCATGTCGCCATCTACGAGGTTCTCAGAATATTGGTCCCACCGAATATGCGGCTGCTGGAGACGACGTTTGACGCGCAGGCTCCAGAACGTTGGGAGGAGTGGTCAAACTCGGTCCGCTTTTCTCTCAGCTCGGATGTGCATGAGATTCTCGCTCCACTGCACCAGCCCCGGAGGGAGCACTGGCTTCTGCTTCACTTCCATCTCGCTGATCGACGTGTCACCCTCCACGACTCGGTACTGCTCGCTAGCGACGAGCGCTACACCACGGAGCTTTCGGCATCCAAGGCGATTGCGAAAAGATTTGGTCTGGACTGGGATGCGGACGGATGGAAGCTGGTCGTGGATCGCGCCGTGAGTTCAAACCTTTTGGTCTTTCAAACCCTGATGATGCTAACGAAGGAACGCGCAGACACCCCAGCAGAGTGGAAGCACTGACTGCGGGATCTTTGCCCTCGTATTCTGCCTTCGGTACATTGCAGCCGAGGAGTCCCTTCGCCTTGTCTCCGCCAACTTGTGGAGAGCGGCATTCTGCTCCCTGCTCCAGAACGGTCCTTTGAGCGCCGAAGAGATGGAACCTTTGATGACGGTTGGCCTGAATCCAACGCCCCAGTCAGACTTTATCAGTCACCACGCCAACGCGGAATCCCGCTACCGGAAGCTGTGTGAGCGACGCGACCATGTTGACGAGTGTCTTCGCGTGCTTGCATTGGTGCTCTTTACGCTCCAACCATGGCCTGGAACGTTCGAGCAGGAGAGCAACGCCCTCAGTAGGCAACTTTCAGATCGACGCAAGCTCTTAGAGCATGTCCAGGAAGTGTCAGCAGTAGCCAAAAGGCCAAACGACGCAAGGATGGAGCAAGGACTGCAGGACGATGTCAAGGATCTGGAAAAAGACCTGGCAAAGACACGCGCTCAGCAAGTTTTCTCTTCCGACAGGGTTGCACGTGTCAGGACGGCTTGCGAAGCCATCAACTCTCTGAGGCTCAGCCTTGCAGCCTCGATCAAGGACGCGAGAAGCTTGGAAGTCGATGCTATGCAGAGCATTGTGCGAGAGCAGGGAAGATTGAACGACTATGTCAAGGTGAAAAGGGGATGAATGGCACGGTGGGAATCGTGTTCACTGCTACTATAGCAATTAATATTGAGGGTATTTTCCCCACTTCTGCCTTGTAACCGTAAATGACAGACACGCAACGGTGGCAGCGCGCACCCAACGCACTCCAGTGGAATCATTCTCCTCCCCCACGCGCGTCTTTTCCGCGAGATGGTGTCGGGGGTCTCCTGCAATGGTCATTTTGTCTCAGCTGCCCACAGTTCCGAGGGACCGTCTGGGACTTTAGTATCCGCTGCGGCATGCATCTCAAATCTCATCATTCAGGGCATCCAGGCGGTTGACGTAGTGCATGCCGTCAGCTCCAGAGTGAGACTTGGTGGTAGAGCAGGAGCGTGGTAGCTTGGGAGAGCGGGCCAGTTGGTGCCTTGGTGGAGCATGCATGGTTGGCGGAAAGGCTTGGAATTCGGCGGTATCTACAGGGCCGAGGCGTTAGGCGGAGTCGGGATATTCTTCAGATGGACTCGTCAGGATCTTGTGGGCTTCTCCATTTCCGGTACGTCTTGTTGCATTCTTCTCTTGCATGTGTTAATCGGGATTGGGCGAGAAAGCCCACAAGGCCGCGTTTCTTCATCGCGCGCAGCCGGCCCTCTTGCGATTCTTGGCAAGCAATGCCAAAGACACATAGCACCTGTCCTCAACGCGATGGCGGGGTGGACAAGTGTAGACTAATGCCAAGTCATCGTCGCATTGTCGCCCTCGCCGGAACGGGGTGAGTTCGAAGGCCACCCCGGACACGTACCGTCTCTGCGTGCCACCGCCGCCGTTGCTCGATCAGGTCGGCGTCTCCAGTGCCACCAGGAAAGAATATGGTCGCAGGCTTGAGCAAGAACGGTGTATGTGGCTATGCTTGAGAAACGCGAAGGTACGAGGGGCGGAGGAGTATTGGGGGTCTTTTTGTTATCACGGGCAGCGTTGCCAACCACTCCGGAATCTCAGCTGCCAGGTACTTAAGGACGGTAGCGAGGTAAACGTTGTTCGCAATGAACCGGATCGAATCTGTGCGACTTACTACACCAACACGTTGGGCGTGGTGTTCTTAAGAAGACGGTGGGCACAGTCGATTGCCTGCTTTGGCCGAGGGATGAGAATGAGTCAGAAAGTGCTTGTGGGAGTGATGCGCCCCTGGGTAAGTGCTCATTGGAGTGCCTTACAAGCGGCGAGACGTTGACGTTTCCTTTCAGGTGAAGATGATCTGGTATGAGAACTGGCCGCGGGACCACGTGCAAGATGAACCAATGATCTCACCCAGAGCCACGCCTCTCTTCTCATTCCTCCCAGCCGCTTGCTCTGCCGAGAGCTCTTTGCCTTCCATAACGACCGAGGCGCACTTTGCGCTGACAAGGCTGAATCTCCCGCACATCCCTGATGTCTTCGTCGCCACATTTTGCCCCTCGTGCAGCTGTTAGGCCTCAGCTCGTTTCAGCTCTGGGTCTGACTGCCACCATTGGTCCTTTCCCCTGCGATTGTTGCCTGCGAGAAAACGGCTCGGGTGCAGGGAGTCGGGCGTGCACAAGGCAGAAGCTGACGGGCTGAGCCCGGGCGCACCAGCGGCGCAACTCCACATCCTCACGCGCCTCAGCATTGTCGCTCCGGCGGACCGTCCGACCTCGGCGCCTCGCACTGCATGTTCCCCGGGCTGTTCGAATCTTTCGACATGAGTTGTTCATCCCACGACACGAGCAAGAAACGCCGCCTGCAAGGCAGTGGCCAAGTCCTGGGGCACATTGTACATACCTACGTTAGCTCACGATCGAAAGGACAAGGCGCAGGTCACCGGCTAAGGCGCCAGAATGTGTCCGTGGACTATTCAGACCCGCCAGATGAAATATGAGCTCTGATTTATCCACAGTCTTCGATGCGGAATCCGAGTCAGACTGGTTGTCAGAAGAAAGACAGACATGGGCGAACGAAGAAGCGTGATGGGAATGTGGTGATGCATATGCAAGTAAGAAGGATGCATAGGCTTCGTGGTGCGTGTTGACGGAGGTAAATCTTTGAGCATAAAACGTGTCTTACCAGGTGGTCCCTCTTGGGGGCATGATGAGCATGTTGAGCCGTTAGGGTGCCCGCATTGTGTTACCTATGGTTTTTAAGCTATGTCGTGACACCCTACCTACAATCTGACGAACCGGGTCGGTGGTGCCAGCCTATTACACTGATTGACGTGTCTCCGCCCGGATACTTTTTACGACACTGATATGGGGTAGTACAAGACCCCGCACAACTGCATGTGAGTGCCGCTGGAAGTCGCATAAGATCCTGCGCCCGTCTCGCATAGTCATTTCTCTTCTTGCGCAGTAAACACTGTGTCAGGCCGCTTCTGTTCTGCTCAGCATCAGCCTCCGAAAGCCGGGTCGTACTGTTTTCCGCTCTCCTTGAGTACGTGTTCTCTCTCTCTTTCTCTGTCCCTCCCATCTCTTCTCTCACACGCTCGCTCGCTCGCTCGCTCCCCGCTCCTCTCTCTCTGCGTGTCTTTATGTGTGTGCCTGTTCGTCCTTAATATCTCTTCTTCTCTTTGTTCTCTTTGGCAATTGGCCATTTTTAGTAATCTATCCCACCATGATTCTTCCATCTTTAGTGGAATCTTAAAGAGGAATTATGCCTAGGCTGTTGGCCTCCTCGCATGCGCTTTCGAATCTACTGGCTAATAACCCAAGACCCGACTAGAGCTCCAAGTCCATCGTCACCGTATCGGATTCGATCATGGAGAGCAGCGAGTCTTCTTGGGGAAGTCAGCTCGAATACGAAGGATTGACGCCAGGTCTCGACCAAATCAGGATCCTATCAATTCTTCCAGGCCAAGGCGTGATTAGATCCGAGCTGCACGTCATCTCCCCGACCGATGATTACAAGTATGAAGCACTCTCGTTCGTCTGGGGGGCCGCCAGTGAGACGGAAGAAATCGAGGTTAATAAATCTCCCTTCCGGGTGACGCGAAACCTCCACTCTGCACTTCATTTTGCCCGAGGAGCTGGCCATATGTCGCTCTGGGTGGACTCTGTGTGCCTCAACCAACAAGACCTGGATGAACGTAGCGAACAGGTGTCACGGATGAAATCTATTTACAGTAATGCAGAAAAAGTATTGGCTTGGATGGGAGAAGGGAGTAGCGCTCTCAACATTATCTTCTGGAGATTGTTCAAACGGTTCTCTGAGAGCTACAACAGTTATCTTGTTATTGGATCTTGCTTATGAGAAGGCTCCGACTAGGGCGTTGACGAACTCCGCGAACTTCTATTCCGACCGTACTGGGAACGAATGTGGATAATACAGGAAGTAAGCGTAGCAAAAGACATCGACATCTGCTGTGGGAGACAATCTCTACCCAGCGGCCTGTTCTTCGCTGCGTTGGACCTGTTGTCGAGCTGCGCGGTAGAATATAATTACCCGGTTTATCGAATCGGGCCCAATTTCGTCAATTCGATGGAGGGAATGGCCGAACGGATGCTTTTCATCAACGCACTACGCATTATCCGATTTCGACTCATTGACCCCCTCCAACCAACACCAAGGCTCTATCTTTTGGAGTTGATTTGCGAAACCAGAATGTTCCAGGCTACGGATCAGCGAGACAAGATCATTGCTCTGTTGGGTCTGGCACACGATGCATTAATCTACGTGCCCTCCCCCAACTATCACGAACCACTTTCTTAGATGATGGTCCGCTTTACAGAGGCGGTTATTCGGGAAACCAACAGGCTGGACGCAATTATTCTGTGGGGAGTTGCTCCGCTGGAAGGCCTGAAATGTCCCTCCTGGATCCCGGACTAGGCAAACCTGCATCCAGATACAGTTAAAACTACGACCTTCATGGAACATGCCCTGAAACACTTTCAGTACCACATCGTAGATCGACGCTCGAATATTAGACCAGTCAAGAAATATAATGAATGGGTTTTCGATTAGAGGTGCCTATGGCAAGAACAGAAAGTAAGCACAAGCAATGGAAAATTCTTCGATACGAGGCTCCATGGCTGACTTTACCGTAGAACTGTAGGAAGGACGTGGGGAATTATGAAAACCACGATTTCTACCGCATCAATGGTCTCGAGATCTCAGTCCCTGCTCGGATGCTCGATCGTATCGATGGGCTCAGTTCTGCCACCCGCATCCATGGAAAACCAGGAATCTATACCGGGACCATGACTTAAAAAGAAACGCCGACTGTCAATCCAGAAGCCTCGCTTAGAGAATGTCTTCAAAATATCCTGGACTCGCTTTTGCTAGGCAAAACTTATCCTGGCTAGAGCTCGGCTGAGTTTAATTACCTCAAGAAGTGTGTTGATATTGACAAGAACATTTGCTTTGCACTTCAAGACCGCTTCGTACCTGGAAATAAGGTGAGTATTCTTAAGGAGGATTTTAGGCTCCTTGATTCCTGGCTGCGAAAAAATGAAAATTTGCCCATCCTCGGCCAGGCTCTCCAGAGGTGGTTTCGTCCTGATTAGTAATACTACCTTCAAACTACCAGAGGATCTTCATGCAAATACAGATGATATGGAAAGGAGACAATTGGAGAAGTTTGGGGGGAACTGATTACATACGTTGGATTCTCACCACCATCCAAAGCAATGTGGCATCGGGTTTGAAATTTATGACGACTACGAATGGATATCACGGATGGGGGCATCCTTTGGCTTGACCTGGAGACTTGATTGCTTCGATTGAAAGATGCCAGGATCTTGTTATCCTTAGGTCAGATCTATCAAGCGGAAAATTCAGGGTAGTAGGTTTGGGCTACCTCTCTCAGGATATCCTCGACAAGGACAAAGGTCAACTAGAACACATAACATTGTACTAGTAACTATATATATCCTGTTGTATAAGTCGCAATATTTCAAAGCATTTCATTGCAAGGCGGTACCAGAGATGAGCGTGTGTGCAGAAGTGAATATTGGTAGACCTGATCATCAAAACCAAAGCATGAGCGCCCGCAAACACAATCCAGGAACGCAATCTGTTACCGAGCCGGCATAGAAAGGCGTTTAAGACCCAGCCATCATACTACGTGTCCAGTTTAGCCAGTACGACATTTGTATTTCCATCCGCCGCCCACAACATTATCAACCATACGCACCGCGCTTTCAGGCTCGAGAAACAAGCCCGTCAGGGCGCGGTTGTGTGTAGGGGCGTACTCCAGCCGCAGAGCGTGTAGTGTGCCGCGTATCTCGCACGGATTGCCTGCCAGTTCGCGCTGTTCATGCTTGCCGGCTGTGATTCCGGCGCTGGTTTGGGTGAATGGCCGCAGAGGGGAAACAGTGGAACAAGAAAGCTGATGACAACAAGACAGGGGGGCCCTAAGTACGTAGGGGCTCATCGGCATTGAATTTTCAGTGCGAGCTGGTGAGGAATTCGGTGCAACCGCCGATGTTAGACGTCCAACAAGAATCCCGGCGAGAATTCGTCATTTGGCGGCGGCAGTAGCAGTACTGCAACCCATTTTCGCACGTGTTGGCCGTATTTCAATACTGACTGAGTGACTCAGCAGAATCATGTATTCCAAGAGCACGCGCATCAGCGGTAACACGCCATGCTCTATGTCGAGAGCGGACTTTTTTGCTCCTCCCTTCGTCACTACCATGGCCTTCAGTTTTGTGCGTAGTCACCACACGACCGTGTCGTTATTGACTTTGGCTGTGCCCATCCGCATCAATCGTCGCGCGTCTCATCTACTTTGATTCCCAAGCACAAATTCACTCTTTACGGTCTCTTCTATCTTCGCCACACCAAGGCGTTGAGACAAGAGAGATTCGCGGATGAAGAAAATCTCCGGGGAATCCCTACGACATCGCGGGGTTCGCAACCAGTAAGCGTGCTTGGCAAGTATTTGATCAGTTGTTCACAATTTGATTGACATGTGGGCCGCTGTTTGGGGAAAAGAGCACCCGACATCTTCGAACGTCGAGGAGGGTGCGGCACAGGCTCCGTATTTGTTGAGAGAAGGTAATTGGCTACCGTGCAACCTTGTAGTCACGCAAGCCAAGCCTCGACGCCGCCGGAGACTTGCATAAAGGGCGTGTCCGCCTTGTCGCGGGGAAAGTGATGAATCCCGCCATCGGCAGTAGTCTTGGCTGCAGATTGCCCCTGTCCCGATGATCCAATAGAAGAGCTTATAAGGCGTATGAGGCAGCTTCAAGCACTCACATCCCCAGCTCCTTTACTTGAATTACATCTTTACCGCTTTTCGCCATTCGTTACTGACAGTCACAGTTCCATTTTTTTCAGACCCTTGTCTCTGTCCAAGTACGCCCACCACGCTGCTTCGCAAGCTCAAAAGCCACAGTATTCGCGAATCTCATACAAGAGGCCTTTAGGACCTGGTATTCCAACTGCCAGCCGCTGCAAGGGCGAGAACGGTCCAGTGGAAATCACGGAAGAATATAAGTTCAAGATCCATGCACATTCCCGAGGGCGACAAAGGTGACTTCATGAATCACACGTCTGCTGCTGCGCTTGCAAGGCGTGCACAGCTCCAGTACCCCGCCATGACCAACACGCCGCCCAGGGATCCCGCAGCCAGCGGCACCCAGCCGCAGTGTTTCGTCCACCAAATGTAATCAGCACATTTCTCGAGGACGCCGGCTTTTGCATCGATTCACTTCTCATGTCGCCATCATCTTCTCCTTGTCATCATCCCCTCCATTTTGATTTCAAACTTGTTGCGCCATTTTACACCTCCCCTTTGCGCCCGTACACGGTGCCGTACGGCCGAATTCTTCATTCGTCTGGGTGTCGTTGTTGTGGCGCCTCTGGCGGAGCATTGGTGCCATAGTCGCCTGAGAACCTGATATCTGATTGCTGGATGACCTTCGTGCAAGGAGTGGATGTTGCGCGAATACAGCATCGTGGGAAGCCTTATACTGTATGTTATTGAGTGATTTGGCATCGGTATACCGCTGCGTTGAATCTTTAGACCTGGGGGAAGTGGATGTGTCTGTTTATAGCTGCGCTGTTTGGTGCTTGGTATTGACAATTACACGATGCTGGAGGATCCAAGCTTCGAAAGGGATGGCTACGGCAGAAATGAGCGGTCCGCTGAATAGTAGTATAGAGTTTTTTATGATGGCAAATAAAAGCTGGAAAAAGAAGTTACCATTTCCTTCTGCCGTACTATGTGTTCGGTGCTGCTCGTCCCTGGTTGCGGATCTAAAAGACGAGACGTTTATTTGAAGATGTTATAAGTCGATAACGATGGATAGCATGAGCCATCCCTCATCTTCGATACTATCAGTATGTTTGATGATATACGTACAAAAATATAGCGCGAATTCGATTTAGCAAGTATAGCTTAGAGTTAAGATTGCTAAAATGATTAGAGAAAAAAGATATGCTAATAGTAGGATACTGCTAATAAGAAGGCTTCACTAATTCGTAACTTAAATGTAAAATAAAGAAAAGAGGTAAGCAGTAGTGCTTTACAATAGAGTATACCATGATTAAGATTTGGACCTACGAAACCTGTACCTTTGTCGCGTTCGGTAATGACCTCAAGAGGTGGTATATTGCTATATGGGTTTCTTCCATTTTTTCCCAATACCCTCTGTTTGTTTTAGAAGTAAAGGCGCATTTCCATTAATCACCGCGGCCTCCTTGAGCCCTTTATCTGTTAATAGACGTTTTACGGAAGACACCTATTAAAAACGCTTCATTGTTCATAGCCGATTAATGTCTTTTTTTTTTCCTGAAGTATGTCGATATAGAGTTGTCCAGTTCCGGCGTTATTTTTCCTACCTGCTAAGAGACTTTAAATTGACTCCGCACATGTCCAAGTCTACGGCCCTTTTGCTATCAGAATGGTCAACAGTAGAATACGCGCTTGGCATTTCTACTCATTTACATCTTCAATTACTTGCATAAAACTTGACGCATACTTAATCTCACTTTACTGGTACTTCACAACGCGGCGGATATTATAGTCATTCTATTCCTCAACTCAAATCAAAGCTCCGTGGTTAAATGCAAGAATCCGATAGTGTCGCCATAAACTGTATAGTTTCACACGCGCACCATAGCCTCTCCGTACTCGATATGTATTTTTAAATGTGCCTCACTGAGCGAAAGACTGTGTTTAGAAAGAAGGAGCCCTAGTTCACCTCTTCGAAATGGAGGAAAAGACTGAGAAAAATACTATATTGACAATAATGTCAACTCAGCTTTCCTTGGTTGTATGGTGCCTCTAGCGCACATCCGGCCGGCCCTTTGTTTTTTTTAGTAAAGAGCAGCATAATAAAAACCAGGATCAGCTAAGTAAATGCTTTTGCCCGGCGGGTAAAGGCGCGTGTGGCTGATATTACTAGATTCCTCTTAGACATGGTGAAGGAACTAGAAAGATTCGCCTGAATTGAACGGGTTTCCTGGGTGTTGCTGGAGAATTTGTATAAATTCGTCGAACTGACACTGGCTTAAACAGGAGAATAACGGCAGTATGTAGATGAGGCATGGCCTCTGGGAATGATGATGTTGTAGTTTCACGACTGCCGAGTCTTACCTTCCATTTCATTCGCTTCGTGCGCCGTACCCCCCCTTCTCTCCACGTCACTCAGCCATCACCAAATACCTCGGTTGCAACGCGCCAGCATCGATCCAGCCGCATGGCCCTGGCTGCCGCGCACCTCCGGGGCGCAGACACCCCTTCTGAAGCTTGATGCCGTCTGCACCACACCGCACCCAGAGCGTCAAGATGGGTCCAAACAAAATGGCGGGCTGTTTCGGTCAGACGAAGGTACCACTGTGCCCGTGGCTGACGTAAAGAAGGTTCATATGTATACACCACCACGGCACTTTTCGAGAAACAGACGCCAAAGCAGCCGAAACCGAAAGAACGCAAGCATTTGGTGTCATCCCCGAGCCCCAACGTGCTGGTGGGCATGTGGATCGACGACCCTCCCGGCCCGCCACTCTGTCCGTCCAACTGTACCCAATGTGGTAGCGGGTCACGTACACCACCAGCCCGTCCTCGACGAACGCGTTGCGCAGCCCGCCGTTGACCGTGTTGCAGTACCGCGGGCTCATCACCACGGGCACCCGCACCGGTCCGCCCCCGGCGATATGCATCAAGACGGCAAGTTGCTCCTTGAATCGGCCTGCGGTCTTCCTGGATGCGTCGACAGCCTCGCGGCTGTACTTTGGGGCGTCTCGGCTGAGGCCTCGTGCGGGTCGGTGAGGAAAATCTACCGGCGCTGCCGCCCATGGACCTGGCCCATGATCAGCCGCTCGAACATCCGCCGACGGCCGTCTGTCTGCGTTGTCTCCAAGCTCTGGCGGGTGCGCTGGTCCTGGATGAAAGACTAGTCGAGCACCGTGACGTTCGGGTTGTTGCGCGGCCGGTCCCATCGGATGCCTGATGTCTCTCTCCCAACACCTGCAAAATCTCCTCGACCAACGTCTGCTGGCGGTCTTCAATCAAGCCATGCAAAAGTTGAACTCACAGCACCTTGCCGTCCGGCCCGGTCCACCGTACTGAACCCGGCGACCTGGTCGTGTAGCTATATTTATGCTATACGTGCAGACGTCGTACATTTAGCTTATGGGCTTGGGTGCATTCCTGACTATGAACCCGTCCACTATCCCCCCCACCCGCCTCCAGGTTCTCCCATCTCCACTGTTCCTGGCCTCCTAACAGGCACTCTGGACTACTATGATGGACAGCTTAGGCGTATACAGCGAAGATTCTGTGTCAGAACCTAACAGTTGCGGTTACTTCTTAAGTGATTGATTCGTTGGGTGATTAGTTTGGGGTTAACACTTTCTGGTTATCACTTCGGTTAGTGATAGCGTTGGCTAGCGCCTCCTCCATCGTGTATATAGCTCCTGGCATTTCTTCTCTTCTTCTTCTTCTTTTCCTTTCTCCTTACCTTGGGAATTTTAGTTACTTTCGCACCCACTTCGACACCTTGTCAGTGTGACAGTCTGCCACCCCTTGCACTTCTTCCGTCGATGCCCAGGACGGCCGCTGAATTCAGGTAAACACATCATCCCTTGCATCCCTACAAAAGTTCTCAGCTTAAGAACACCAGCTCTACCGCAATGAAACAAACCACTCTCGTAACACTCCCGGCTGAGCTTCAACTCACCATCTATGAATATCTCGACTACCCTTCAGCCATCGCCCTCTCCGGAGCAAGCCCCTACTCCCAGCACGTCGTCCAACCTTCAAGCCTAATTTCGGATGCCGAGAAGGAGACCTTTACCCGAACGGCCGAAGGATTCTCAAAGCATGCCGGTAATCAGGGGTTCGGCTGCTTCCAATGCTACCGCGTTAAACCTCGGGATGCCTTTGCAGTGAAGCAGACAACCAAAAAACACAACAAGGGCAACTCGAAGTCTACCTACCGCTTCTGTCTTGACTGTGGCGTCACGAAAGGGATCTACACACGGCTGGATCGGGTCCGGAAAACAGACGGCGTGCTGTACTGGAAATGCGTGTGGTGCTCTGAGCTCAAGGATGGGCTCTATTGTACATACTGTACGGCGTGCCATGACTGCTTGCGTTTGAAGCCCGATTTTGATGGTACGAGGTGTCCAAGATGCAAGAAAGACAGAATCGAGGGAGAGCAGAGAGGCAGGAATCTTGGCGGTACTCTTTCAATGGCCTTGGTAGGGCGCTGAATATCGGGTTGCAGATGGGAGAGTGGGAGTCGAAGTTTTGGTCAAACCGCGAGTCCCGAGTGGTTTGAAGATCACTGGTTGGATTTCCAAGTTTGTGCGGATATTGTGTTGGCAGGTGATATCAGTCAGCCCCTGGTGCCTCGCTTAGATAGCTGGCCATATAAGACACCTTCTGCGCCTTCGGCCTTCTTCTACAATCTACTCCACTTCTCCTCCTCGTGGGTCCAACATTTTGTCAGATTCAATAAGCCGTCATCATGTTAGAACAGTCATGGAGTCCTTCTCTTCGGTCATGCGTTCTCGGACTCCACCGCGTCCATGACGAATTGGATTCACACCCTAATCACCGCCTCCTTCCATGTTTCAGACCGGAGCACCAGTGAGATCCTTAGAAGAGAAGCATTTTATTTTATTTATTTTATTTATTTAGTTTTACGTCCTTCTAGAGCCTAAGGCTATTAAAGACGGAGTTTTGAGACTCAAGGCTAGAGTGGGGGTGATACCTCTCTGCTAGAGGTGGGCTAATTAAGTACAGGGAATAGCATAGCGTCTATCGCTTGGTGAAGGCTAGTAGCCTAAGGAGAGAATATAAAGGGAATTATCAAAGATAGGTGGAGGTGAAGGATAAGTAAAGTTTTACGTTTATTTAAAGCTCCGTCGAGCTCTGTTCAAGATACCATCTCCGTGTAGATATCTTAGTTTTTTGTAGGAACTCAAGCGTACTCGATATTCCTTTTATCGAGGTAAGAAGCTCTTTTAGGTTTAGATGTTCTCTTCTAAACTGGTCCTTAATACACCCTCTTTTGCGGGAGTACCGTCGGCAGTCTAGTAGGAGATGTCTAGGTGTTTGTCTTGCCGTATTTGTGCAGGGACACCTATCTGTTTTAGCATGGTTTAACCTATAAAGATAGGACCTAAAGTATCCATGTCCTATCTTTAGTTGGTAGAAGGCAGAAGCTAGTTCCCGGTCTTTATAGGGGGGTTTTAGTTTCCGTTTAACTTGCCAGCCGTATAGTTCTTTATAGGTAGAGGTTGGGGCTAGTAGGAGCTTATTTTCCCATTCCTTGTATAGCTCGTTTTTTAGCTGCATCCCGAAGAGAAGCATTACAGATATTAATCAAGCATAAAGCAGCAACCACCGGGTCGCTAATTATTAATTGCCTCCTGCCCGCTGCGTTACCACATTAACCTTAGCCGAATAATTAATTGATGCATTGGTTGGGGAAAATTGATGATATTGTCGGCACTGCATGAGTGGCATCCGGACTGAGAGGGTGGCTAGCCGGGGAGGCTCTTAAGCCCTGCTCAGGTGACTAAGCTAACTACACGTGATGACCAGATATACTGCAACAATTGCTTATAGTCCTACTAGCAAGATTTTCGCGACTACTAGTGGCGATATAAAATTAAGAATCTAGAGCTATATAATAGGCTCTAGTTAAAAGTACTACGTATTCCCGGGCTCTAATGATGCATTGGTTGGGGAAAATTGATGATATTGTCGGCACTGCATGAGTGGCATGAGAACTGAGAGGGTGGCTAGCCGGGGAGGCTCTTAAGCCCTGCTCAGGTGACTAAGCTAACTACACGTGATGACCAGATATACTGCAACACACCCCCTTCGTGTAGTGGTGCAAACGATACACGAAACGCAATTAGTACTCGAAATCACGCAAAGCAAATGAATGTGCAAGGCAGCTGAGTGTTGGACTCGTACTGGATAAGGGGAATGCGCAGTTGTTAGAAACTAACGCGAGCTTATTTATGTAAAGAAGTGCAAGACAAATAAGTAATGAAAGAGAAGTGCAATCTAGCAGGTTACGTTGTTGCTACTCCTGCAATGATACCAGACCAAGGAGGTGCACGAAGTCTAAGTGCTTCTACCTGGGTAAGGCCTTGGTGAGTCCATCCGCAACTATATCCGCTGTAGGGGTCCATCTAAAGTGGACATTCCCTGCTTGTGCTTCCTAGCGTAGCCAGTGATGATGAATGTCAATATGACGAAGCTTGGTAACCAGCTTATCAATATTCTCTTGCATAAGGCGGAGGGTCTGCAAGTTATTACACTAGATCTCGATTCGATGGCCAGGGTTAAACTAGAGTCTACGGAAGAAACGTTTCCACTAATACCCCTGCTTAGCTGTCTCCGAGAGTGCAAGGAGCTCGGCTTCTGTAGAAGAAGTAGTAACCATAGGTTGTTTGGAAGATTTCCAGTTAACTGGTACACTAAAGAGTGAGAACAATGAGCCCTGATAGCTCCGGCGGGTTGGTTAGTCGTTGGCAAAGGATGCATCACTGCTGATGATAAAGACGTCTTAGTTCGTTTCGATAAATCCTTAGTAGCAAATAGCGTAGTCCTGAGTTCCTCCCAGGTAAGTAAGGACTCGCTGGGCAAGTTCTAGGTGGCGAGGAGACGGATTAGTGAGATAGCTGGAAAGTAAAGAGCAAGCATGGGCGATATCTGCACGGGTGCTGACCGTGGCAAATTGAGCTGACCCGATTTTACTTTGAAAGGTGTACACGTCTTGTGGAGACGCGTGCTCTCCCTCATTTGATATGAGGACTTCCCCAGATGGGAGCGGAGTTGTGACCCGGGTGGACGTCTTGACGTTGTATTTAACCATGAGGCCTTTGATATATGACTCTTGAGAGAGCCACAACAGACGTTGGGACCTGTCACGGACAATACGCAGTGTAAGGAACCACTGGATCTCCCCCATCATTCTCATCTCGTAGCGCTGGAAAAGATCTTCTTGAAAGGCATTTGCAAACTGTTCATCATCTTAGTGGAAAGCCATGATGATATTATTAACGAAGAAAAAGACAAAGAGGTGACTGTTGGAATACAGATAGGGTGCATTAGGCACTACCTCCAGTCCCAGTTCCGAAAGGGAATTGCAGAAATGCTTTTGCTAGAGGGCTGGTGATTCCTTAAGGCTATACAGAGCTCGATGTAGCTGAAGGATTTAACCTGGTGGGAGATTCATACCCTATGGTGGCTGGCAAAACGTTTTAGTGTGTAAAGGTATATAAGGAAAGGCATTAACTATATCAAATTGACGAGTCTCGTAATTAAATGCGCAGATAATTGCGATAAGGGCTCTAAAGATGCGAAGGGCCAAGGTCGCTGCGTAGGTATCCTAGCTTGTGGCTTGAAGGTCTCCACGCATATAGATACGAGCTTTTACCTTGTTTAGGTAGCCGTGTTCATCGAATTTGTATTTAAAGACCCAGGTGAGAGGAATAACCTCCTTGTTGTGCTTCTGGGCTTTAGTGATTGGTACAGGCGTCCACACCCCCTAACCTTGGAGCTCTCGTAGCTGAGTTTGGATTGCGTTAAGGAAGTGTGCACGTAGAGGGTGTGAGTGCATATCCTTGTAGTAACGAGGCTTGGGCGGTAGGTGGTCACGGTGGATTCTAGGCAGTTGATCATCTGGCTGCTGTAGGCTATGTTGGGCTGCTTTAGGCTAATTTAGGTTGCCTTAGACTAACGCAGGCTGCTGTGTGTAAGTAGTAGTTGCGTCTGGTTGAGAAAGGTTTGAAGGGGTTTCTTTGACAGGCGTAATTATAGAGTAAATTAAGGCTACGAATGCGTTGTGATGAGACTGTTCGTAATGGGCATTTTCCTCTAGCATAGCAAGATATGCTTAGCGACGTCTGTGTGATCCTTCAATGATGTTGGCGGGATTGATATTGGGTGCAATTTCAGCGGCTCGAGGGGCAGCATTGCCGATCTCGGCTCGTGGATCTAGTGGAGTATCGTAGTCGTAGTGCCATCGACCTCCGGCCCCTTGATAGATGACGTTGGTCTCTTTATAGGCGTTATTATTATTTTCTTCTCTAGTGCTTGGAGTGTTGTTGTTTTCGTCCTCACCCCCTAGGCTTAAAGCGTCTAGTAGGATGGGCGATTGCGGAGCTGAATCGAAATGATCTTCATCCGTAGTTAGTGCCTGTGGTGAGGCATACTCCTAAGCGGATAGCTCGGGCGTTGGTAATCGCTGGGTGTCCAACTGTTCTTAGTCCTTATCAGGCGGCGTTGATGGGCCGTCCTAAGGTGGTTAAAATGGTTGATCCTCTTGTTGTTGTTTAGCTATGCGCGTGTAGTAGATTATTTCATCCTCTGAGGAGGAGTCGTCAGTCTGCTTAAGGTCCTCTGAGTTAAGGCGGATACGAGGAATGATATGTATTGGTTCTGGCTCCTCTTCAACCTCTGAGGGCTTATAGTAGTCCTCTTAATGGTCTGGCTTATAGAAGCTAGACTCATTAAAGGTAACATCGCGTGAGCGAATAATCTTATCCTTAGGTAGATACCAAATACGGAAGATGTTGGTGGAATCGTAACCAACAAGATACCCGACGAGTGCTCTTTCCTAAAGCTTATTTTTGTAAGGAATCTGCTTGTTTAAAGCATAGGCTTTGTAGCCATACACTCGCAGATGAGCGACTAAGGGCTTCTGTCTGTGAACTAATTCGAAAGGGGTTTTCCACTTAAGACGTTAAATTAGGGTCCAATTGTAAATGTACGCGGCGGCTTTGATAGCTTCTGGCTAGAGACGTTCAGGCAGGTTGCTCCTAATACGCATGGTGCGAGCTTTAAGGATTAGTGTTTGACTAGCGCGTTCTGCGTGGCCGTTTTAGGCAGGTGTGTAGGGTGCTGTGACCTCTATAGTGACTCTACGGCGGTTGAGTTCGTTTTGAAAACGGGTTCTAAGTAATCGTTCACCATCTAAGCGCAGAAAGGCTGTAGTTTAGTAATAGTAGACTTAGATAAGCTTGAGGAAATCTAGGATAGCAATAGCGTAAAAGGACTTGAGGGTATAGGTCTCTAGGAATGTGAACTTGCTTGATGCGCATTCCATGTGCGTAATCTACTTATTTTAATTGTACGCCTTAGTCATGTAAATGAGATCAAAGGAAACCCGGAAGAAGGGTTCTTCGGACGATTCCTTATAACCTAAGTTGCGTAAAATGAGTTAATGTGCCTTTAAACGTACACACACGTTATAGTGAGTAGAGACTTGTTCCTCTATAATAACTACTCCTTATACTACCCCTAGTAAAGCTTTAATAACATCTACGTTTGCGTGGGCAAAGACATTATGCTATTGGGCTGCAGGAAGATTGCGTGAAGTAAAACTAGATACGAGGGCATTCGACTGTGAGGCTTGGACATATTTAACGAAGAAATACCCTTCCTTAGAAATGACTTTATAAAGAAGGGAGTCATCTACCTCTCGATAGAGGCATATACGCTTAGAATCAAAATAAATGCGTCTCTCGTTGGCCTTCGCAATTGAAATGAGATTTCCCATGAATAATGGGACGTACGCAACGTTATGCAAGGTCAAAACCTTAGTCTGGTTATTGCGCTTAGCATTGACCGTCACATCTCTAAAGGAGTCCACTGGGACGCGTACAGTACCATAGAGAATGAAATCATCTGGGCCTGCATTGCGGGTTTTTGTGTAGCGGCTCTTCATGTATCGGTTGCAGACGTGATGGGTAGAACCCGTGTCCGCAATCCATGAAAGCTAGAGAGTGGTTGGCTTGGATTCGCGCCTAGCTAAAAAGGCTGAGGCGGTAGTAGGTGAGTTTATGACTACTTGGGCCACGTATGAGGCGTTAGATCCGGCGTCCTTATGTTCTTGTTGAGAACTGGATGCTTGGCTCTCGTTGTTATTGCTGGGTTTGTTACCCATTGGTGCCGTGCCACGCTTAATGGTAGCTGTGACGCTTTTCTTTGTCCGTTTATTTTACATCTTCTTATTAACGAGGTCTTGTGTCTCCTTGTTTAGAGTCCAGCTTGCCGGCTTGTTGGGGGCCTTTAGATTAAGATACCAGCACATGTGATAGTAGTGCTTGGCTCCACAGAGGCACTTGGGCAATTCTCCATCTTGTTATTGTCCTCGAAGGGAGGCTCTAAAAGTAGAGCGTCCTTTCCCTATGCTAGAGAATGCATGCTTTTAGCGACAGTGCTCTCGGTAGTCCTAGATGATTTCTACGATATCTTGTCTAAGAGTCTTATTCCGGAGCTCGTACATCAATGGTGTTGCGTATTCCAAGTCGATTGCCAGGATAGGCTTAAGAAAAGCCTAAACTCCTCGAGAGCCTTCCACATCAGGGAGCTCAATCGACTGTGCCTTGTACACACATTCCTCCCACTCGTTTGTCCATTGTTCGATGCCCTAAGCCTTTAGAGGCTTTTTTAACTAATTAAGCTTGGTAAGAACTAGCTCTTCCTTAGTAGAATCCGAGGGCTGAAGACGAAAGCGTAAAGCACGGAGTTAGTTATATAGATGCGAATTTGGCTGCCTAATTAGGAGCGTGAGCAGCGAAGGTGATACAGAGTCCTCGATCAAAGCTAAGAGGTCATTAATCTCCTTAACTAGCTTCTCGTACTCCTTCTTATCTTCCTTGTAGTACCGCTCGTCTACCTCAAGTGTAGCCCGTATTTGCTCATTCCATATCTCAGGTGCTTTAGGCCTTTCTGGCTTCGTGGGTTGTGTTGGCTGTTGAGGGTAATCGGGATTAACGTATTTCCACACGCGTGCACGCGTAGCTCGTAATTGGACGATGTAGAACCATTTATCCCAGTCGTTACTAGTCCAAAGGACGATAATTAGCTTAGATGAAGAACTCATAGTAGGTAACGTAGATCGTCTATTGGCGTGGTGGATTGCGACTAGACTAAGAACGCACTAAGCGATAGTCGAGAGGTCTACTAAGGGCTTAGAACACAGAAGGACCGATAGGGCGATAGCCAGTAATAAACGTTAGCGATGCTTGATGCTTTGAAGGGTATTAAAGCGTTGATGTTGATGAAATGGTATAGCGAGGCAGGGCTCGCGACCGTGAAGTAAAACGTGTTTACAAAGAGGAGTCGTCCGGATGCCGCGGATCGACAGGAATGCACTTAAAAATGCGGTTAGAGTATTGCTTAGATGGCGGAAGACATTAGACGCAATTCCGGGCTTATAACTGATGCATTGGTTGGGGAAAATTGATGATATTGTCGGCACTGCATGAGTGGCATAAGAACTAAGAGGGTGGCTAGCCGGGGAGGCTCTTAAGCCCTGCTCAGGTGACTAAGCTAACTACACGTGATGACCAGATATACTGCAACATCTAATAATATAGACTATGTCAGGCCTACGCCTGAGCTTAGACAAAGTGACAGTCGCCGAGTGACTACCCGGCGCCTGAAGCAGGCTAACCCGATGGCCTTAAGCACATGATAGGTCACGGGACCTCGGCTAAGGAGGCTTTGTCAGCTAAGGATATATAGTCTTCTCGTTCTTCTCTTTCTCTTCTTTTCTTCTTTAGTTCGCTTTTCTAAATAGTCCAATGCAATCTGCCTCTTGAGACTAACAGACTACCGCTAGTAGTATAGCCTATACACCTAGCGCTATAATGCACCGCCTAAGCTAGATATTCCTACGCCGCGCGAGGGCAGCACGTACGCCAACTTCGAGGCGTTGCGTTTCGCCGTTAACAGCTGAGCGCTACGTGACAAGTTCCTAACGCGCATCTCCAAGAAGGACCAGACCCATGGACCAACGTCCGCAGCCCCCGCTTTGCCAAACTCATCCTCTAACCACGCCGCATCGACATCGACAAGACTAAACGGACAAACCCTAGTGTATTTAACTATTTTGGTACCTCCCACTCGCCGCTAGACTACTACTAGCTCCTAGGCCTAGCCTAAGTTAGCGTTTAGGTAGAAGATAACACGCACGCATTCGAGAGCATCGTCGTGGCCTTTGAAGGTGGCGAAGTTCTGTGCCCAGTACGGATCCATCTTTGGCGTTCGTGGCATCCACGGGAATGCTTCTCCGATCAGTAATCCTCGGATCCTACTTTCCATTGGGCAAAATAGGAGAGTATTGGATGCTCCAAGATTGTTGGAACTGCTTATCTACTAATGCAGTTAGAGGAAGAGATAGATGTCTTGGATCGCGACGTGCAGTGATTTCTAGTTGGAGATCTGTCTAAGTAGTTTGGACGCGTGCGTCCATTTTGTGAGCTGCGAGGGCATCTGGTAAGCCGTTGCATTCTAAGGATTAACTTCGAATGAATCGGGATTTAGAGTTAAATCGGAATAGAATAAAGCTTACATTTCCCTAGAGACACCAGTTTACTCTTTGCAGCTCGACCGATGCAGTCGGTAGCTGCCCATCCGCGGTAAGTGAATTTACCTATAACAGGAAGTGCTCTTTTAAAAACGCTTAGATCTCGCCGGTGAGGTCAAACTGCTCCTCTTGCTCGTTCTGAGAGTCACACAGAGTCTCAAATAGCTCACGTAAGTGTACTATCTAGTAGAGTGATACATAGCCGCATAGAGTAGGATAGGTGTTGCTCGTACAGCTACTAGGCATGTCATGTGCGTTCTCTTTCCCGAAGCTTATGGCAAGAGAATCGATACAGTGGCGAGTCAGCTTCATGTGCCATTGCACAGTGGAGCTATACTCAAGCAGATGACGCCGCACGTATTCCCTAGCCGAATGGTGCCGGAATGAGATGATGTTGTCGTGGACCTGGAGGAAAGCGGAGCATTTCTCAAGAAGAGCTATGAAGTCCGCTAGTGGCGTCATTGCCACAAGAGACTTCAAGTCGTTGACGAGCAGTGGTTGGCGAAGAACAGCCAGGACCTGCAAAACATCTTTGCAAAGAGCTGCATCTTTTGGTGGCAGACATTAGATCTTGTATGCTATATGTCTGTACAAAGATTTCAGGTCTTAGATAGTCTCAAGATCTTCGAGGAACTCTTTCGCGCACCAGACCTGCTTAGCTCGTATGGAAGCGCAGACGGTGTTAATCTAGAAGATGTCATCAAGGGTTTTCTCGCGTAGTGAATTGGCGAGGATTGTCTCGAGCGCATCAGAGAACGTTCTCCAGCTGTTCTTCGTCACGGGTACAAAATCGGAATCGAAGCATCCTTGTTCACAAGCTAGCATCATTTAAGTCTGTCTAATGCCTATATCGCTGTTTTGAGAGGAAACCAATTCGTATCACATGGCCTGCTGGTGCTGCTATAGAACTAGAAATCAATTTTGTTTGGATAGGAGTTTGTGGAAATATTCAACTTGGGCGGAGATGAAGTCTAGGATAGAATTAAGTACTATAAGCACACGGTAAGATAGAAAGTAAGGGGTCTCTAATGCGTTTTAGGAGAGCGTATTTTAAAAGAGTATGGATTCTATCTGCGTCTGACATCTATTTGTCCTCTATGGCGAGCTTAAGCCTCGATACTAATAGCACGGAATGGCAATGGGCCGATTCCTTTCGACCCACCTGCACTAATAAACGACAGCACGTGGACAAAGGTAATGATATGCTATGAGTAGAAGCCCGCCCAGGGAGATTGTCATGATGCTACGTATGAAACTTGCAAAAGCTGGCACACTCGCTTTTATAGCTCGGATCATCTGCAGTTCACGTGTCCACACGAATCAAAAGCCAGATCATGAATGATTCCCCTATATCCGTAACTTCCATGATTCTATCATGGCTGCAAGCGAGTGTCAAACTCTCCAAACGAGAGTCAAGCTCTACGAGCTGAGTGGAAGCAATAGCACTCTCTTACTCGAGGCGGGTCTCATCAACAGTGATGACCCCATCGCCGTTCGTGTCATGCCTGTGCCGGTGAGCATTGAGATTTTCAGCAATCCGAGGGCGCATGACGGTCACTTACTTGTTGAACCAGTCGACATAGACCTGGTTATCATCAGAAACGCCCATGTACTGCGTGTACTGATGCAGGGTGAGGTTTCCGGTGCCGTCGACATTAGCAAGCTTGAAGACCTCGTTGTCTGCGGTCGTATCGCCCGCGGAATCAGCGCTTGGCCCGAGATCTCCGGCCTCGCGCTTGCGATGACGACAGCCTTGACTGAGTTAGGCTCATTCGATTGGACATTCTTGCTTCAGGAACATACCGCCCTTGCAGCTGCAGCAGAAAATATTGCAACGGCCATAGGCGCAGCATGGAGTACCCCAGGTATTATCGGCACACACGCCGTTGTTGTTTGAGTTACAGCAAGTGGCAGCAGTGGCAGCAACGAGTGGAGCGGCCGCAGAAAGGATGGCAAGAAGGGTAAGGGGCTGCATAATGACTGGAGTAGATTGAGTTTGGCTTGGATGGCGTTCGGTGCAAATAAGTCCAAAGGAGCTGAGCGGATAGTCAGTGGTACGGTCAAAGAAACGCTAATGGGCGCTCACTCAACAGCTTTATATCGACAGTCTTGGGAACCGATGATCGGCCGGAGATGCTGGCCAGCTAGTAATTCAAGTCATTAACTGTTGTACAGAATCATAAGCGTCGAGAAGGTTCACTGATTCACCAAAAGAGCTATGTTAATCGAAGCTATAATGAAGACTAAAGAAGGATCTTTATGCACGCCTTTAATCGAGAAACATTTTACCGGTGATATGAAGTTTGCCCCGCAGCAAGATGGGGATAGGCTAGGTTTGTCCAGATACAACACCTTTGCCCCACTTCGTTTGCGACTCTGCTCTTAGACGCACGCCACAACGCCTCGATGCTGGGCTGGCCGCCTTAATCAACGCATGTCTCAGCCGCAGCCCCAGCTGCCTGCCTCCACCTCATTGACCTGTATTAAAACACCTTTCTAATCGACTAACCCGGTGAGCCGGTTAGAACGCCAATACGTAGATATTACTTATAGGCTACTGCTTAGAAGTAGTAAACATTATGATGCTAAACCTAAGTACAGATGCCCAACTACCTGCAACATTGCACTTGCCTCCTGTAACGTTGCGCCAGTCAATGCAATACAGTTCGCCATTTAATACTACGCTTACGCTAGCCTTAGCCCTATTCCAGAGTAAAGGAGGATTGGTGGGTTACTACAAACATTTGCCGAAGTAGCAAAATTATGTATAAGTCAGCAAATATATATATGACCTTATTCCTCGGCCGTAACGTCCGTATTGCCCTTGCCCTCACGCTCCGCGCTAATGATGTCCGTACGAGCCGAATAGCACGAATCAGTTCCAGTATACCTGGGGGAACAGGTGAGAGTCGAGCGCCTCTGCGCTGACTGACGCAGGAAAGATCGAGAACGGAGAGTGGCGAGCTCTCTCGACGGTGTTACAGACACCATGAGCGTTAGCGCTACCAGCTCTGCGGGGAGGAAACGGTGGATGGCCTTGCAGACGGTGCATGGATGCTTTCCGCCACACAAGCGAGTGTACTCTTACCACCATGGAGTTGGGGCGATGGATGGCCGTGAAGGGCCGTAAAGGTCCAGGGAAGGTCTGGGTGGAGGGAGACATCTGGAGGTGGTGGTTCTGCTCGAAGCCTCGTTTGCCGATTTCAACCAACCTACCAAATGGGGCAATGCAAGCTCCAGGTCACGTTAGAGTAGCTATCCGGTCAAAGGTTTGAGGAGAACGCCAACGACTCTCCCGTCGGCTTTCTCCATGATGGACTATGCAAGCGACGCGTCCTTGCTTGAGAAATTGCGGCCTACAGGAATGCCATACTCGCTCTCGATCAAGTGCCACTTATGGCTGAACCCAACCGTGGCAAAGACTTCGGTGCCGACTAGCACCGCGAGCATCATCGACGTATAGTCACGCCACCCTCTCGTCATTCTGGACCCTGTCCAAGAGGTTGAGTAGCGGGTGTTAGGCAGTTCCGAAAATGACGGGCACAGACGTAGCGACCTCCCACGTCATGGCTGACCGAAAAGGCTCTAGTCCCACGCTGTCGTCGTCGCCGTGGTGCAGCGAGTCGGTCTCGGCCTAGTCCGGATACACCCACGGAACTACGATCGTGTCTCCTCAGACGGCATATTCAAAGTCGAGATTCGTTACCTCGCAGCAGTAGTCGAACGCCTCATTAAAAACCCTCGCGATAGTACCGGCCTCCCGGTCGGACCAGGCGTGCTGACCCAGGGTAGATTGAGCGAGACGTATCACTTGCTACTGTCCTTGCATAGAGTGCACAACCCACCGCTTCGATGTGCGCGTGATTGCACAGCTTTTTGGAGACGGCAGCAGGACGAACAAGCTCGTGTGGTGCGAGATTCTGCACTAGACACGGGAGCTCTCCTGCACCTAGAGCAAGATCCAGACGGAAGACTTCAAAATGGACATCGATGCCCTCACTCTGCCCGTCATCTCTCGCGCAGGTTTTGGCAACCCGCTCAAACTCGAATCTGAGGGAGAGAAGGAGGACAGCTGCCGGGGTGCAAGGTCTACTTTCTGCGGGCAATGTACGATACAACGGCGAATATGGTGCTCATCCTCATATTACCGGGTTGGCTGCTAAGTGTGACTCCGCTGGGAAAGGCACATGTAGCACACTCGCAATTAGGCAAAACCATACGGAGAGAGCGGGAGCAGTCAAAGCGGGACGGGCATCATCGGAATTCCGTGGCAAGAGGAAACGTTTGAATGGAGTAGACGGAGACGAGTTAATCGCTAGAATACTTTTTTAAAAAGACCGTGAAGACATAATAAAGAAAAAGGAAAATACTAAAAGAGGGAGACAGGCTTAGAGGCCGCACATTGCAAGAAAAACTTCGGTCATCTCGGCCTCGGCATTAACGTCTCCGATATAACCAACATGGCCCCGTCCAGCCCTCGCCCATGCGACAGGTGTCTCTTTACCGCACATGAACTCGTCCGTCAGATAGAGCGCAGAGTCGTACCCAGTATGCTTAAGGTGTAATGCTTTCTGCGAGCAGGTCGACGCAAGGCGCCTATTCGAAGGCAAAGCATTGGCAGTGGTACGGTTAAGAGAAGACGCCACTCTAGTATATGACCCTGCCTTCCAGGAGAAGCCAAATTGCAAGTAAAAAAGGGCGTTCAGGTCGGAGGGTCGGACGAAGGAGCTAAAATGGCAACAGAATACGGCAGTACCACCGCATGTGACGTATTCTTTTAGCTTGTTGAAGACCTTCTTATTGCTCTGCTCCGTGATGCCGGCGTCCACTACGAGGATAATGGTAGGTGCGTCAGCGCTTGTCAACTGCTTTAGGGCAGCCTCAGCCGTATTCATGAGCCGGACTTGCGCCAAGGTGTCAAGTTCGCTAAGAAGCCCGCTGTACATGTCCTTAAAGAAAGGCAGGTTGTCTAGAGAGAGCAGCCCAACCGTACGACGGGTATCGCTATCGTGCACCCGATCATCTTCATCCACAGGGTATATCACAGGCCCAATAGCGAAATGTATACGCGCCGACACTTGAGCTTGCCGTTCAAGCTCGTCCAATGCTCTGTTTGCCGCTGCGTCAGCCTCCCGATTGAAGTGCCTAAGGACGCGTAAAAATTGGACGCGGATGCCGACATGCTCGAGCGCTTCGATGCGGTCCTCCAGCAACCGAAAGAGATCTTGGTTGGCAACTGGCGCACCCTTCGCGTTCGTCCAGCCGCGGCTCATCCATTTGTGGATCCACATGGTTGCGCCATCCATAAGATACGCGGAGTCGGTCTTGATGACGACCAGATCGATGCTCATAAAATCGGATTGTTCGTTATAGACTAGATCCAGCATGATCTCCAGCGCCTTGATGGCTCCCATCAGCTCAGCCCGCTGGCTCGTCACGGGCGTGGATCCCTCTCCGGACAGCACATGCGTGTCGTTAAGGGGAGAATCGTCGGCGAAGAAGACAGCGCACGCGGCGGTGGCGTTTGGACGCCCGTTGTTCCGGCACGCGCCGTCGATGGCGATGATTACGGAGTCGGAGTGCACTGACGGCAGTGGCCGGCTCGCCGAGTGGGTACACGGTGCGTGGATGAACCAGCCATCTTGGTGAGCGGAGTCGAGAATGTGGTACGGAATGACCTCGTCCTCGCTGTTGAAGACTCGACCGGCAGTATAGTCTATGCACTCGTCGCGGAATGCTGAATGCGCTGGTAAAGGCATGGTGGTTGCTTGCTGAGTGCGATAGGAGGCTGCGTTGGACAGCGCGAACGAGCGGGATCGGTTGAAAAATTGAGAAGCGTTCCAGTTGAACGTGAACAACGACGCGTAAGCCACTCTCTGAAGGTGCAGGGTTCATGACTCAGTGGACGGATATCCTTGAAGCCCACCGTAGCCGGGCGCGCGCAGATGAATTCGGAACCCAAGCAGTGCATGTTTTGGACGTGCGTTCCTGTCTCGCAATGGAGAAAAAGCAGTTCGGAAAACCAGACGCACGCCCCGCTTGATCGCTTCAGCAGGTGGCTGGGCGGGCAGACGATGGGAAACGCACATTTTGAAGAGGGCAGTTTGGGCAGCGTCGTTGTGGTTGATCTCGATGACAGCGGGGCGGAGATCCGAACATGGCTGCCAAGCGTTGCCGTAACAACGACGCCACAACATCAAACTAAACCCCGCATTCGCTTCGCACCCCCGCCAACAACAACAACCTCAACCACCGCGATCAATGCAGCCATCACCACCACCGCCGCCGCTGTCATCAACCTCAATGCGCTCCGACTGCACCACTCCAAGGAGTCGCATCCCCCGGCCAACCAAGCCGCCGAAGCTCAACCACCTGCCCCCACCGCCCACCGACCCGACCGAGATCAGCCGCCTGTGGACCAGAGTCATGGCCGGCGAGCGCAAACCGCCCGCCGCTCACGCCCCGAAGCTCCGTGCCGCCGGCAGGGGCGCTGGCAGTGGTAGGGGCAGGGCTGCCGGCAGGGCCGTTGTCGACAGCGGCCTCGGCAGCAGCGGCGAGCCCACGCCAGAACCCTCCGACGTCGGCTCTTCCGTCTCTCGAGCCGCCCGCACCGCCGACGCCAAATTCGACGCCGAGGTGCTCGCGCCGCGCGGCATCACCATCGACCAGCACGCGGGCGACATCTTCGAGCCGTGGTCGCACTTCGAGACGGACGAGCCGCGGAACGACGACCTGTCCGAGTTCTACCGCCGCCTTCCCGGACTGTCCGGCACCACAATCTGGCTGGAAGGCGACGACGACTTCGTGCAGACGGTGCTGTGCGAGTACCAGGCGCTGCGCGACCTCGAGGAGAACGAGGCCGAGCACGCCGCCTACGCCGTCGAAGCCCTCCTCAAGCGCGAGCCGCGCAGCCAGTACCTCGCCGACGACCGGCCCTGGAAGCCCGAGCGTAAGATCGAGTTCCCCACCAAAGTAGAGCCGCTTTGGGAGCCACCGCCGCTGCTACAACCGCCCGGCGCCCTGGACGGCGGTAGTGGCGGGATCGTGCGCCCCTACGGTTTCAACATCCGCCCCGACTGCTCGTACTGGATCTCACTGCAGGCCTTCAACCCGCGCTACCGCTCCCACGTCAAGCGGGTCGTCTGCGTCCGCCAGCAACGCGTTCTCTGTCCCTACCTTTCCGTCGAGTTTAAGAAGAACGACCGGACCTTACGCCAGGCCATCTCGCAGGCCGCCGTCGCCTCGGCCATCGCCCTGTACAACCGCTACAAGCTGAAGCTGGAGCGCATGGAGCGCACCGCCTCGCCGGCGCCGTGGGATCAGAAGCACGTTGCAGCCCTGCGCCACTACGGCCTCGTCATGGCCGGTCGGGCCTACCAGTTCTGGTGCATGGAGCCCCTGCTTAGCGAGGGCGGCTTGGACTGGAAGGGCTGCCGCATGTTCCTCCTGTTCGAATCCCAGTGTAACCAGCGGCAGGAGGTGCGCAAGTTCATCGACTGGATCAACGAAATCCATCGCTGGGGGCTAACTATACACGGCCCGGACTGCGAGGACGACGTTAAGCACTGCATTCAGCAGGCTAGTAAAGGGACACGGACTTCTTTAGATCCTCCTTCAGCGGTCTAGATTATTAGCACTTTTCTTTTTCTTTTTGATACCCCTTCAGCAGTCTAAGTCGTCAGGACTGAATGAATTCGATATTATAGTAGAATAACCGAGATCAATGACAGCCCTCGCTCTAAGAAATCGTCACATGCGTTCCATCTCCATCCAGCACTATGTCTTTCCCTGTCAATTTTGCAACACCAATGCGTTCCCAGCCATAGCCACTTTGCTTGCCTATGATAAGTACATAGTACGTCTTCAGGTCCCTGGTCTCAGGCTTCGATCTGCCAATTACGACACATTTCAGTTCTTGCCCACCTGCCGGACGCGCTTGATCGTAGATGATCTCGTCTTTTGCTTGGTCCGAGAAGTCCTACCAGGGTGTGCAGTAAGCAAATTATTTGCTTATTGGGGGTCTGGTTTGCTTTGCTTACTTAATCTAAGGAGTCGATTTAATTTGTCTAATTTAGCTTATAATTATTTAGGCTCGAATAAATATAGGTAAACCTCGCGATACTTAGTGTAACGGAGCTGCCTCTACTTCTAAGGACGTGTTAGAGTCTGAAGCCTGTAGAGGCAGAGCCTCAGAGGATCTTCAGCAGAGCACGTGATATGATTCGGCCCGTGTATTTAAAGCTTTCCTTTCTTCCTTCCTTCTTCTCTTCTTCTCTAAGCTTTAGCTTAACGTACATAGCGCAATAAAACTTCCAGTGATCATCCTGAGGTTGAGCCTTGACACCGGTGCGGGCCTACAGCCCTTGGGGTTATAAAGCCCGTGTGCCCTGGGGTTCGTAACACTTAGTATAGTATTAAGGCTCTTTTTATCTAAATAAGTTTAGTATAGCTTAAAAGCATAGTCTAAAGAGCCTTAGAAGGCTCTATAGAGGTTCTATAAAGATCTGTCAGGCCTACGCCTGAGCTCAGACAAAGTGACAGTCGCCGAGTGACTACCCGGCGCCTAAAGCAGGCTAACCTGACGGCCTTAAGCACATGATAGGTCACGGGACCTCGGCTAAGGGGGCTTTGTCAGCCAAGGATATATAGTCTTCTCGTTCTTCTCTTTCTCTTCTTTTCTTCTTTAGTTCGCTTTTCTAAATAGTCCAATGCAATCTGCCTCTTGAGACTAACAGAAAGTTATCTAGACTGCTCTGCCGCTCATTGCGTGTCGTCCATCTGCATCCCAATGCGCTCCCGCTGCCCGGCAGCCTCCTATACTACGGCCCATCACTATCCATTTACGCAAGCATTCCTTTGTCTCATCTCTCATGGACATAGCTGTCGGCCTGACTCCCTGGTAGGCGTTGTATATACACCTGTTGCGTCTATCATTAGGCAGCGGGACGGTTCTGTGCTGGAAAGTCCAATGTATTCCCTGCAGCGGATTTCTGTACCCCGTTCATTTTCCTAATGAATGTTTTGCTACTGATGTTGCTGTTCCGTGACCCTCGACCACTTGGGTTAAATGGCAATGCAGGGGTCGTTGGGATGAGGTGTTCTGCATGGGTATTGGTGCTGTGGCCGGGTCGTAGGGCACTTACGTGGTAGGAAAGATATAGCACACGATTTGAAAATCGGCAGTGGGATAGGGTTGAGTGCTGGGGTAATGTAATGCAGTTTTTTAGCGGTGGAGTGCCGCGGAGGAGGCAAGATGGCCAAGTGCCTCTATTCCGTTGATGGTTTCTTGGTGTATATAAGCTTGATAGTTGGGTCCTCTATCACAGCTGCCCTGTCCTATGAACCAGTAGCCTGATTTGCTGGGTGAAAGGTCTAATGGTATAGTCGAAACCTCGGCAGTGATACGGGATGGGGCTTGGGCCGCTGGTTATTTCTTTTGGTTTTTGCAGGCTGCGTGTTTCATCCCGCTCAGGTACATGGATATATCCATCTTTGTATTGCCTTATGGTGAATAAGATGAAATCCGCGATCATGGACAGAGAGATATAGCAGGCCTCGGCTGCGGCGGGATGAAGAGAGGAAGAAGAAGAAGCGGAAGGAGGAGAGGAGGAGGATGATGATAATGATCTGAAACCCTCATTCAGGAAAGTGCTGACACATTCTGGTCCGTCGAGACACGGGAAGATGGTGCTGTAGTCAATAAGGATCCGGAGCAGGCACCGACCTCGTCATTAGCATTGAATGAGCGTCGTTATAATACCGTTGGTTGGAGAAGGTTCGAGCGGGGATGAGACCATCTTCACAGGCTCGTCGTCATAGCATCGACGACCATTGAAAGAAAGCGGAAGACACTGCTGCATAGATCATCTCCAGTAAAGATCTGAATGGGAATTAAAAGACGGATTACTAAATCAGATTAGTTGAATATAGATGGCTTTTGCAAATACCTTCCATCCATAGATATTTACCCTTCTTTCCCCTACAGTACTAAGATTAGACAAATAGAAAAGATGTGGCCTGGACCGGTATATTATAGAAGCAAGAATGAGGAGTCTTACGTGAAACAGTATGTATTGTGTTATGCTAGGTTAGATCAACCCACGAACTTTAACATAAGCCTATTAAATTTTAAGTAGGCGGTCGTGTGGAGGAGAGACTTATGAGACAGCTAAAAAAGTAAAGAATCTATAGGAGAACGTGCCATATAGAGAAGGATACATAGTCCGGTCCGCTATGTTTGCTAACAAGGCTTGTCGACGTTGAACGTACTCCGTTACCTCCCATCAGAATTTCTTAGATCTATATCTTACGATCTTGCCGTTCACATTATTTCCCGCTTGAGAGCTTCCCTGATTGCCCTCTCTAGACTATTCTCTTTAAACAAAAAGAAACAAGAAGCACCCCTTGACTATTGTTGTCAAGCTATACTATAGCTTCTACCCAGATACGGCTTAGATCGGACTTCACCGGCGGTCCCAGCCACCGGTATATCGCTACTATTTTGATATTTAGCCATGGCATTTCAAAGACTCCGTATTAAGGTCAGCTCCTCTCATCTGCAAAGGTCTTAACATGCCTATATACTGCGGGTGCAAGTCTAAGCGTATGTATTACAGTCCTTAGCGCAAACATTGCAGCCCTTAGCGCAAGTATTGCAATCCTTGCGCAAGCATTGCAGCCCTTGGCGCAAGCATTGTGATCCTTACGCAACTATTGTGGTCCTTGCGCAACTATTGTAGGCCTTGGCGCAAGCATTGTAATCCTTGCGCAAGCATTGTAGCCCTTAGCGCAGGCATTCCAGCCCTTGGCGCACGCATTGCAGCTACATACTCAACGCTTGGGTCATCTGGTGTTCCCCGATGGGTGTATCCGTAATATGGAGGAGGACGAGGAGGAGGTTAGGACCGATAACACGGGCCGCATCTTAGTCGAGCTAGAGGATAATAACGACAAGCTGATGAACGCCATGAGGACGTACAGGAACACGGCTGAGGTTGTAAGCCCGGCCTAGAATCGAGACGGGCGCTAGGAAAAAGGAACGGATTAAGAGCGTAGTTATCGACAGAGCCGCGGTCCTTAATCTAACCGCGCTAAAGACTACGGAGTGAAGGAAACATGATATTTACTCTTTCTATGCATATCTTATTCTCGCTTGAGTAGAGAGTACACACCGTATATGGTTATTTGAGATTAATGGACTGAATAGATATATGTGGAGTATATTCAAATAAACCATACTCGCCCCCGTCCAAACGCTCTCTTACCGTCCCGGACACGGACATAGAGAGAGATACCTTATAAAAGCCAGCCAGAGCTTGGGCAAGAGCGATATCCATCTCTACCAGGCTATACGAGCTAGAGATGAGCAACAAGGTCTTTTACAGGCAGCTTGAACACGAGCAGGGGCAGACCTAGTACCTCGTTCATGGGTTGCAACAGGGAAGGGAGACATCTGGGGCGCCGCGCTTACTCCGCTGCTTGACGACGGCATAAGGACGTGCATTAGAAACACGAGCGAGAACCTGTTCTACAATAAGATCAAGCCGGAAGACCTACCGGCGATGCAGAGCCTAGCCATCAAGTATATGTTAAAGGCTAAAATAAGGGGCGGGAACTTATAGGAGGTGCCAGGATCAGACGTATACATGTGGATAGAAACGCTCATTTACACGAACGGGATAAAGGCTGTGGGTGTGATCGACTCCAGGATCAGGGGCGTGAAGATGGTCACCGGGATCGAGGCTGATTGCGGCGATGCATATCCAGGAGGTCGAGGTCAAGGACTCAGATCCATTGATCGCCATCCGCTAAATGCAAAGGTAAGCTTAGTACTGAACACATTGGACCAACTCTACTTAAGGCCGAAGACGAAGCGCTGAAGATCTTCGCTTAGAGAAATAAACGTACTCACAGCTTTGGAGACAATAATGGGCTCGATGAAAGGAGCCAGGAGTTCGGGGACGAGGACACAAAAAGGGGCACGTAGATCATGTTGGTCGAGGGCTGGGGTGTGGTCGAATTTTAGAAGCCGGTCATTCTCTATTATGTCGCTAAGTTCAACCGGGCGTAAGTTAACACGGCGCGAAGGAGGCCATCTCTAAGAGTAAGTAGCCTTTGATTGAGAGATTTGAAGAGAAACAAAAGAAAAATCCTCACGAGCATATTCACGCAAAAGAAGGAAAAGGAAATCTTGTCACAGCATGCTTACACAAAGGATGAAATGAAAAGAAACTCGTCACAAACACGTTGACACAAACACAGTACTTAGGCGTCATGGCTACTCGATCTCTGCAAACCTTTTCTCCAGGGCAGCACGTATTGCCCCATTCGGGGTAAAATCAGTATCCTAATTCAGGAACTCGTCAAAGGCGTCAAGATTGAAGTTACGCATTTTAAGTGTGAAGCTGTGCCAGATCTCACGCAAGAGGAGCAGAAGAGCACCAGTTGCGGGCGCAACCATAACTTGGGTGCGATTGACGCGGTCAGAAACGCAGAGGACGTGGTCTTCAAGTTCGGAGCATCGCGTAGCGGCTGAATTTGCTTATGACGACCTCCAATTCCAGATGGCTTCGAGGTGGGCATTGTCGAGTCTCAAGTGGGCCTGGACCATCCCGGATTGCTTCTGAGCTATCTTGGGTGCGTCGAAGATCTGCATATTCTAGGGCTGGCGGCGGTAGCCAGGCACTGAAGTGCCAGAGCCAGCTGGTTCAGGAAGAACGCCACTTCTTCTTTGCGTGTTTATGCTCGTTGAGTATTGCACCGACCTGGCGCTTCACAGCCGTATCTTTAAGTTGGAGCTCGACGACAAGGTAGTTGTGGATCTTCCTAAAGTCGTCCTTGGAGCGGATCATGGAATCCTCGGCAGTAGCGACGTTGCTTGGAAGGCGAGGTGCAAGAGAACGCAGGTGGCCGTGGCACTCGCGTACAACCGAACAGATGCGGACATGTTTGAGCTGGGAGGGCGTGGGGTAGGGTAGTAGGTTATCGTACACACCAGGGTTCGCGAGGAGATTATATACCCAAACGCGTGGCATCTGGACGCGGTAGGCTGGAAGGCGTTATATGGCAGGTAGGCCAAGCTGGAGCAGTCGTCGGCCGTGGTTTTAAGGCCGGGTGGGAAACGACAGCGGGGAGGGAAATGGCGGCGAGGCCAGAAACAATGGCGGGGAGGCGTGCTGGCGCTGGCTCTGGCTCTGGAGCTAGAGCTAGTGTTGGTGTTGGTGTTTGCAAGCGCGGGGTTGGAAGCGCGGGGTTAAAAGCGCGGGGTTAAAAGCGCGGGGTTAAAAGCGATTCCAAGCGTGCAGGCGCCAGGAGGAACAGTGCTCGACGCGCTCTGTCCTGGCTGCGTCGTTCTTCTTGCAGTTCCGCTGCTGCTCTTCGCGCGCCTGCTCTAGATCCTGGCTGGCGTGATGGCGGCAGTAGCGGACGCCCTCGGCCCAGCGCGCATGGCTGGTCAGGCTCCCGCACGGGATTACCGTCATCCGGCCGTTACGAGTCTTTCTCCCTCGGCAGAAGTACCGTGGCACTTTCGCGGTGACGCTGCGGTGCTGCTCCATGCTTGTTAGCGCTCACTCTTTTCTTCTGCCGGGGTGTTCTAATTCTGCTACTTGTGCTTTCAAGGAGGCTGCCGACCAAGACCGCTTGCTCTTGAGTCAGCTCGTGTGCCGCTACGCCGCGATACTCACCACCCACCGTGCAGCCCCCACTTTTCCTCTGGATCCCAGCTCTTACGCCAGAACTCCCTTAATCAGTACGACGTTATGGCTCGGGAGCTAGACCAATATCTCCGTCTTTTGGGTCTTTCCTTCATCCATCGTCGTTCTGTTGACTTTCAACGATCATGAGCCGCTCCTCATCCCATCCAATCTCGTCGTTCCAGCATGGCGCTCCAGTATGAATGGCTGTCATCCCTTCTTGCATTTACCTCTGAGAACTATGGGTAACGAACTGCTGGCCGTAGGTTGACATGCGGCTCCGCGGCTCGTTACTTTCTTCTCATGGGCTACTTCTCCGTTTTTCCTGAGTCCCTCCCCTCCTCTCCCTTCTCTAGACAATTCGAGCGGATAGAAGCAAGGAAAGTTGGGCCGCCCAGCCTTTCCGTTCATACTCGTTATTCTAAGGCCTGAGCATCGGGAATCGAAGTCTCTAACTTCCCCGCTGAAAGATTTTGGCGTGTTGGGGAGATTTTAAGCAATATCTTGTTCTTCATGCCTATTATGACCCCACATCAGGCAGGCTCGTTGTTACCGTGGACCATGGTACATGAACTAAAATTCTTGGGAGTTCAATTTGTTATGTGGCTAATTGTAAAGCAGAGCATTCGGCATTGGCAACCAGGCTTTTCCAAGACCTAGCAGAGGGTTACATATTGACTGGCTGTTCAAAGCCATGGTACACTGCATCCGTCTGGCTTGACATCTGACGATTTAATCACGGCCGGAGTGGGATCGGTGCGGCACGTGGGCCACGTGTAGGGTTTTCCCTCCAATTATATCGGAATCAGCCGCGTGCGAGTTGGGGAGAGGCGGTGTCTTACAAAAAGTTAAAGGATTAGCGGAGGCTGCGTTTATCTAATGTTGTAGGGGACGGGGCGGTAGAGGTAGCATGATATATCTCTGGTTTTCGAGAAAAAGACAGTGAGGTGTTGCAATACGTTTTACGACGAACCGCGAGTAAAACAGTAGTGGCATGGCAGGGTAAAGGCGTACAGAAAAGCATCGTGACACACTAGATTCTCTCAGGCGGTTTCCTCTGTTAAGACTGCGGAGGCACCAATTCAGACTCAACACCATGCCAAATTACTTCTTTCGGACTGGCGCCAGTGCTCATCGGGAGTGTCCGCAGAGCCGCACTAAGCCGAATGCAGGCAAAAGAGCCTCAACACCATGCCAAACATCGCACTCCAAGTAAATGATTCAACACTTAAATAACTGCTCCACCAAGTAAGTAAGTTAAGCTGACCCTCCCTCGAGCTGATACCTTGCTTACTCCAAGCCCTTCTCTTCCTTTATCAAAGTAAACCGAGCGGCATTATCAACTTCTCCAACAATGGATCATATAAACTCATGTTGCTTGTGCTTCTTGAATTCAGGAAGGGCATGAGACAGCGGCATTGCAAAAGACTTTCAGCAGTTCGATGTCTTTTTCTCCCATTGCTGGCGGTCGATGGCGGTACTTTGGAGTGTCCAAGATCTGGAGGCGAGCCCGACCGAAGGCTTTATGTGATACAAAAGTCCGGCAGTGGGGCAGAGAAGAGAAGAAAGGTTCTCTTGCTGGAGCCTAGAGCGTCTTCCGATTATATCAGTGGCTTGCGGAGCTGGAAAGAAGAGGCTGTGGCATGAATGTGAACTTTGGAGAGAGCTGCGCGAATGTAGATGCAAAGATGACTCGGCAATTAGTTTTCGTCTGCGGTAACGGGGATGGAGTGTTTGTCGGGAAAGGAAGTTGGTCATTCGTGATTTGCGGACATGTCCTGGTGCATTGGATCAGACGAGATACTCTAAATACGTCCTATAGAGCTACCACGCAGGGGATCAATGCCTTGGAACAGACGCATCAACTCTCAGCCACAATTCATCCGTTTCGCTAGTCATCCTATGTCTGTTCGTGAGAGCTGATGTGCAGGCCAAGAAAGTTATCGAGCGCACGAGCAGCCGTCAGTCCATCACAGGTCCAGGGGCCATTTCGGCGCGGCTAAGGGCATGAGGGTGGACGCGCTTGGTTGGCGCTGCGACGGACATGGCCAGCGCCAGGTTCGGCTTTCGGTGCGCGGCGATGTTTTCAAAGGCTAAGGCTGGTGCTACCCTCGTCCAGCGCTCTGCGACACCTCGCCACCAAGGATGAGAAGGGAAATTAGGGTAGATATAGAGTTCTCGAGAGAGTCGGAAAACGCGACAACAGCAGCAATGCATGCACTGCGAGCGGACAGAGATCTGAGTGGAGAGATTGGTCCAGTGACGAAGGCATCGATCCGGGCGCGTGCCCGACGCAACAGGAAGAGTTGTCCAGAGCCTTGATAACGAACTCTTCCTGTTCAAACGTCGCTACGCCCACACACCGTCGTCCTCTCCACGCATTCTCGGGCCTCCATCGCACCCACAGGAAAATCGTAACGAATCGTACATTTGCGTGGGCTACATGCAGTGAAAACTCAGAGCTGCAGCGGCAGCGGCGTGAAGCAATGTGATCGCGGCCGCTGGGGCTTGCAGTTGCAGATGAGGAACGCGCGCGGCGAAGAGCTGGGGATCTGGGAATGACCTAAGCCGGGGTGGGTCGCAAAAGGGATGGAGGGCTGCTCTTCCCAGCTTGTTTGTCTGTCGGAGACGGGCGTGGATGTCTTCTTCTGGCCGAGTGAACAAGTATCGACAAAGCTGCACGGAGAGCCGATCTACAGCTGTCAAGCCAGCGGCACCCTTGCTGTGTTTGCATTACGGAAATCTTGGGCAAGTATGCATGCTGTGTACTAGTGTAGGTTGTGGGGAAGACTTACGAGCAGAGAGGAATCGCTATAGGATTTGCAGAGGGTCATATGACATTACTGGACGGCCAGGCCAAAGAAGGTCAAGAACGAGAGCCTCTTCCTGCGTGACTGGCGGCTAAGAAACGCTGAAGAAGAATAGGACATCAGAACTTTCCTTGGACGGCAAGATATCACTTCTACCGATCCTCCATACATAAGCAACACATTCTGACGCACGGAAAGCGTGCCGCTCTCCACATCCACCGCCACCACCAGCCTCGTGTTAAGATCTCCCTCCCGCATGTAGATCTCCGCCAGCACCTCCATGTCCGTCATCTTGGCGCTGTTGCACACCTCCACCACGATCATCGTGCCTGCGCCTGCCGCAGGAAGCTCGGCGGGTGGTAGTAGAAGCACACGTCGGGGTTGTGCTCCCCGACGGCGGTGGACGCGGCGTTGTCGCGCTCGGCGTTGCAGCCAGCACCGCCTCGACGTTGTCCGATGAAAGATGTGAATCTACAGCTGCATCGATGAGACTATTTGGCGACAGCTAAGAAAAGTGCCATCTGCCAGTTGTTGGGGCTCCTCTAGGCTGACAAACCGTCTGGACCAGTTGTGGAGAAGAGGCGAGGGAGCTCCGAACATAGTCCTCGGCGCCGACGGCAGGTGAGCATCGCGGACGCGAGGCGGGGGCCGATGAGCCGGGGGGCCAATGTGATTGCGGACGCCAAATGGGAGGAAGCGGACGACGAGGCCCTAGATGCGGATTAGTTAAATCTCCATCAAGCAAGGCTGAGATGCGTTGTGTACCCCCTTTCCTTTTGACCGTCGTCGGCGGAGAAAAAAACGACACTGGGGCGGAAAAGCCATGGACAAGCATCAGCTGAGGAGGACCAACATCAGGATGTAGAACCGACCGGTACGTGACTCGCGCATCGATCGACCTGCTCTTCAAAGTTAGGACGTGGACGGATCGATAGCTAGCGTGTGCACTAACGCCGTCACCACCTATCTTTCCTGGGTTGAGAGACTGCCCCCACCAGAGAGATCCATCGCCCTGCCTTTGTCTCGTTACGGGTCATCCACACCCGTTGGTGTGGCGGAGGAGGGTGGCGCGAGGAGATGTTGGCCAGGATGGTGGCAAATGTGATTCAGGGGTGAAGTTAGGGACCCCGGCGGGCGTTGGAGTAGTGGCTGTGGATCGAAATATCAATGAGGGTCAATGCGAGAAACGGACGGAGGGGAGAGTCGATGACTTACCGAGCTGAGTGCCGCTCTCGTCTCATTGCAAGCCGAAATCCAGGGATGACAAGCCCCAAGCACCACCTGTCGTCCTCCGCATCCAGCATTCTCGCGGTGATTGTCTGACCAGGATGTGCACCATGTCTGCAACGTGTTGACGGAGGTAGAGCCGGGAGATGCGCGTGGAGACGGCGAGCGGCGCAAGGAAACGGAGCGACGGTCGTGGGTGTCGCGCTCGATGTTCCCGTGGGTGTGACGGTGCGAGGGCGTGAGGCTCAGCCATGCGTTGACGATGCTGGTGGGTTGCGCTCATGTCGTCGCGCTGAGCTTTCGCCCATCTGCCGCCACCGCCGCCTCAGCGCCTCGTGCCAGGTCCGACCGCATCTGCAGCTAGCTCGCCCTGCATATAGTATGCCGCGCGGTGTTCGTCCGATGATGTTGAGGGTGAGAAAGGGCTGCTGTCGTGGCAGGAAGAGGGCTCGCCGGAAGGTGAGATGGATCGCGCGCGAGGCAAGGTGACAAAGGAACTCGCTCTCTCTGGCTTCTCATCAGCACCAACCTCCGGAGGCTTCTCAAGCATCACCTGCCAGTCTCCTCAGCGGTTTCGGAAACACAAGTCCTGTGAGATGAACGCGAGGGTCCTTCTTTACCTTGACGTGTCCGCGCGTCACGTGGCTGACGCGCTCTCCGCCCAGCCTGCAGCAGCCATCACGCTTGGTCACCGCGAATCTCCTCTCCAGGCCGGTCGTCGGGTTCCTCTGGCGTCCGACGAGGTAGCGGCCGCGGAGAAGGGATGGTTCCGGCGTTGATGGGGGTGGAACGGTGAGCGGAGTGTGATGGAGTCTCTGCTCAAAAATCCCTGAGGGTTGCACCGTCGTGTGACGTTACCCAGACCCCCTCAATTCCTCAAACCGCACGACAACACTCCTCCGTCCTCTCATCCCTAACGCCGCCCTTACTGTCCCCGTCCTCGTCCTCGTCGCCGCGTTCCTGCCCCTCCCAGCCAGCGCTAGCCCCTCCTCCTCCTCCCCCAGCTCCGCCCCGATCAGCCTCACGGCAGCCCGCACCCTTTCGGAGCTCCCATCGCCACCATCCTCCCCGTCCTCCTCCGCCGTCACCCCCTCAGCGACACGCACCCATGTGAACCATAACGGGGAAGCGGGTTTGGGCGGCGCTGCGCATTGTGGGTCTGCTGGCGCCTTTGGGCTGCCACTGCTGCTGCACCTTTGTCTCTCGTCAAACCGCCCTGGCGTGAGACACCGACCGACCGACAGGCCACCGTCTCAGCACAAGCATTTCGACGCGACACAGCAGCTATCAGGCTAGGTGCTGTGCTGTGCCAGCAACCATATCGTCGTTCTTCTCGCTGACCCTACTCGTTCGTGGCTTCGCCCTTTATCCAGACCACGAGCGAGCGTCCGCATGCCCACGCCCACGCTACTCCGGTCTCGGAACCCGGCGGCGCCGCTCCCGCTCCCGCTCCCACCACGGATCCATACGCTGGGCTGCGGCGCGCCGAACACTGCGCGAGCGGGAGCTACAAGAGGCGGTGGGCCTGGCGCTGCGTGAGCGGGAGGTGCGGGAGGCGGCGCGCCGGTCGCAGCGGGAGCGGGAGGCGGTGCAGGAGCTGCATAAGACGGCGCGCGAGAGACAGGGCGAACGGGAGGTGCAAGAGACAGCGCGCGTGCTGCAGGAAGCCGAACGGGGAGCTGCAGCGATGCCGGCAGGAGACGGCGCTGTAGAGGCGGCTGTCTGAGCTGATGGGCGAGCGGATGCGGCGGGCAGACGTGCGGCTTCAAAAGCTTGCTGCGGCGACGGCCTGGCGGCGGCGAGCTGCAGCTGAGCAAAGACGTGTTTCGTTCCTGGCCTCCGCATCTTTGTTTCGCCTCACCGACTGTGCTTGTTTACGCGTCTATCCTCCTCGTTCTTTGTTCTCGCGCTCTTTTCTACTCCTCCTCCTCCGCCGCCGACCATGCCATCGCCATCACCGCTGCCCCTCTGCGCCCTCGCTCAAGATGGACACCGCCGTCGACGTCTTCCTCGCAGAGCACCCCGATGCCGCCCGCGTCTCCCCGCTGCTGCGGCACCTAGAGCGCGACCTCCCTGACGATAGAGTGCGCCGCTATCTACGCATACTGGCCAACTACAACCCTCAGCACCACGCCGCCATGCTGCGTGCGATCGTCGGCCCTGCGCCCTGCCCTCTGCCTCCTGTCCCGGCCCCAGCCCTCAGCTCCGCCGTCCTCGCCGCCGTCCTCGCCGCCGCCGTTGCCGTTGCCCTGGCCGTCTTCTACACCTGCGGCCCGGCCTCCGCCTTCGTCGTCCCGCCATACACCTTTCACGCATACTATCAGCGCGCCGTCGGCACTCTGCTGAGCCGCGGCGAGCTCCACGCCGCCCGCATCATGCAGCACTCGACGAACAAGCTGGGCGACAGCGCCGACCTGGCGCTGGAGAACATCCGCCAGCTCCGCTCTACCACCTACGGCTTATGGCCCCAGGACACCACCAACAGCTCCGTCGTCCTCTTCCGCGACGACATGGCCCAGCTCCATTCCTCCATGAAGGAGCTCCACCCAGCGCTATACGGTCTCGACGGCAGCATTAGCGCCACGCTGTGGGCCGGCTCCAAGCGCATCAACGCCTCCTTCGCCCGCTCCGAGGACCTCGCCACCCGTCCGCTGGTCTGGTTTGACCGCCAGACGCCCAAGCCCAACATGGCCGCCCGCATCCTGGCCAAGCTCGGCGTCGACGGCTCGCCCCGACCAGCCCCAGAAGCCGTCCGCGACCGTATGATGTGGGAGAATGCCATCGGCTGCGAGACCAGCCTCGTCGGTATGCTCAGCGACCTTGTCAACGACACACTCGCCGTACAACATAACTTCCGGAGCACCACCAACACCTTTGAGCCGGTCTATCTTTTCTTAGCCGACGCGCTCGCCCACCGCATGGACCAGCTTCACCAGGCCGAGACCAACGCCCACCGCAAGCACAGAGACCAACATGAGCGCTGGGATAATAGCTTCTGGACGAACAGGTGCAGGTCCTCCTGGCGCCTGATTGGCTCCCTAGGCTGCGTCTTCGCCCCGGTAGAGCCGCGCTGGGACGACGCACTTACCGAATCTCCGCGCCGCCAGCTCGACCAGCTTGCTCATGTTCACGCCGATCTCATCCTAACCGGAGCTCACCTCGACTTCATCTACTGTTCTTTCAGTACAGTCCACATACAGCTTAAAACGACGTCTACTCAGCCCGCCAGAGACCGCAAGTATGCCCTTCCGACCAGCGACAACCAGCCTCTAGACCATCTCATGTCCCTGGATAAGCTCTGGCTCGACTCTACGGATGAGATAATCAGATGGAGTGCCGAAGACTTCCACGACTATTTGGAGCACCGGGGCGAGCTGAAGAACATGGCGGCCGGCTTTGTCAACAGGTCTTCTATTAAGACCTGATAGTTGCGGTTACTTCATAAGGTGATTGTTCCCCGGTTAACACTCCTTGGTTCTCGCCTCGGTTGGCATTGGCGTTGGCTACCGCCTCCTCGATTGTGTACGTAGCTACTAGCGCTTCTTTCCTTCATCCTCTTCCTACGAGCACTTCTTTCCTTCCTCCTCTTCTTTTGCTCTTCTTCTCCTTAGATTAGGAATTTCAGTTACTTTCGTACCCACGTCGACATCTTGTCAGTGCAGGTCGTGACACCTTCTCAGCCCGAAAGCTCCACCTAAGGCGCCGTGATCGGACAAGGATTGGTTCAGTCGACGCTGTTCTGCAAGCTCATGTTTGCACCCATTCTTAGTGTGCGGCTCGGATCAGAGCGCGAGATCCGCTCCTGCGATGATCCTCGGCTTCACGCATAGTGCAATACACGCTAGTATGTTCTGGCGGGCCGCCCACGTCACTAAATTGACGGCTTTCCGGAATTGACGGCTTGCCGCATCATGCAGCTCCCGCAACTGATCCTTTACGTTCCGTAGACCTTCGCTTTTATCACATCGCGATGCACCGTTGCAAGACCAGACGACTTGACGCCGGCTCAAGGGACGCAAATGTCTTTTCATCAAAGAGCGAGATTGCTCAAGCTCCGTTGAAATTGACGTCTTCTACGCATGAGGCAGGCTCCCGAGTCCCCAGCGCAACGGCGCTGGCTACAAACGGGCAGCCCGCACCCCACCTCTCCAAACGGCACCCCGTCACTTCTATATATCCCCCCCCCTCCCCCAGCCTCTCCATCCCGCAATGCCTTGTCAAGGAACAACTCTCTTCCGTACGCAGTGCAGACGCAACATCGTCGGTCCATATTGCCACGCTCACGACCCGCGGCGTCACCGACACAATCCCTACGCCCGCACCTCCTCGGCACCGCGCTCGCCTTCCCATCGCCCACCGTCCAAGATGTCTTCTGAATCATCGCCGTCACTTAGTAACACTCTTCTTCCCCTCGTCGTCGTATATACACATCCTCTAACTAATCATCTACTCCGTAGCCCCTTCTGTCACACCTGCACGCAACCACAACGGCGAAACCATGGCCGCCCCACCACAATCTCCTTCCCCTCCCGCAGACGCAGCTGCACCGACGACTGGTAACGCGAACAACAAGGTACGCAGCGCACGGCTGGGCAGACCCTTTGCTTCGACCATAGGCTCATTAACAGCGATGGTCTATAGGTCGCGGACGGCACTCTCTCGGCTCCAAACGCGAACGAGGCCACCATGACCACCGCCTCCAACACGCCCAACGCCACCGCCCCCTCGAACGAGGTAAGCATCCCCTCTCCCCCCCCTCCACCACCCCCGCAGAAGAAGCAACCGCTGACTAACCCCGCGCGCGCCGCGCCGGACCCGCAGCCCCTCGACTCCTTCGACCTCATCTGGCACCCGCCAACCTGCTACGCCTGCTGGGATGGCCTGCTCCTCGCTACGCCCGACGACGAGGCCGGCAGCAGCTCCGTCCCCGTTGCGAATGCCAGCAGCTCCTCCGTTCCCAACCCCAATGCCGACGCCGCTAGCAGCATCGCCCCCGCCCCCGCCCCCTCCCTGGACCCCACGCTGTGCCCCCACTGCAAGGAGTCCTTGGTGGGCCCACCACCGACCGCCGCTTACGACACACAGCAGCAGCCCGAGCACGAACCTGCTGATGAGAAGATTCTTGTGTCTGTTGATGAGATTGTGGAGGTGGTGAGGGATGCGTTGATGAGGTTTGTGAGGAGGTAGGTAGATGGGGGGTTGGTGGGTGGGGGGGTGTGTGTGGGGGGGGTATTGATATAGCAGTATTTATAGTATGCTGGTGATGGTCTTGGTGGTGGTGATGATGATGGGCATAGACGTACTAAATGAAATATGGCAGTAAAACGGGGGAAGCCGCTGTGTTGCAGATTCAACCACGTCAGCGGTTGAAAGCGTGTCAACGGTCTGCGTGAAGATAGCCAAGAGGTTGGAGAGGGGCTGGACCACTGCAGTGAATGTCCAGTCATCAAGTGCTGTACTTCACGGCTGAGAATCTTGCACCGACCCGCAGTTGGAAAGGAACCCGACTATCCTCGATGTTTGTGTGGAGCCTAGGAAAGTCGACGGCTTGAAGGATGACCGACGGTGGGGATATAGGCTACTTAAACTTTTTTTTAACCAAGAATGAAAGTCATTGGACAGAGGGCATCCCAGACTCCGAAGGTGGTGGCCGTGTTCGGGAGAGGTGGTATCGCCTCGGAATTCGGTAAACCATCGACGCCGCTCTCGTCTTCTAAGGCACTGGGCAAGCATAATTTGCCGTGCGAGTTCGAAGTTAGGTTACTTTCGACCGGCAGGATGCGACATTATACTGGGCATAAGTACTTCATTTATGTACGGGAACCCGAACGTTCTAGTGGAAATCTCGGAATTTGAGTATGTACTGATGGACGGGTTTTCCGTTGATTTTCGACAGTCAGCCAATCAGAACCTCCGCACGCCGCAAGTACCCGGAGACAGCTGGGATGTTCTAGGGAGGTGTGTTGGAATTCAGCGCCAAAAAGACGCACCACACAGCCGTATTTTCAATATTGACTAAGTGACTGAGCAGATCTACACTCTCTGAGTTCGAGTCGAGCTCTTGGAGATTCAATACACCAATCCGTCCCACCACCACTACACCAACACGAAACACGAGTCCTCACCTCTCCCATCTCAACGCAGCCTGATGTTGAGCTAAAAGTGAGACGATTTAAACCCTCCTCCGGAAGGGCGTGCAGAAAGTATTTAGAGTTGAATGGCCACATTTCCTACAGCAGGCGTAGATATCCATCCGGCACCATTTTTCCCGGGCGAAATCATCATCCATGTACCCCACTGGTATGCATCCAATGACACTGATTAGCAGCTCCGTGCCCGCGTCGCTACGGGTCGCACTCATAGATCTGCGGAAGATCTGCGGAAGATTCACCCTACATAGTAGTCATCGAGGTTGTCCGCAAATCTTGAATGGATCTTTGGCTTTCGCCGGGCCAGCGCGTCGGGGCGTCATAGTCCTGCCAAGGGAGCCATGCGTTGTCACATGAACTGGCGAGCGCTGCTAAAGGTGCTGAAGGTCAGAAGGGCAGAAAATGCTATGCTGACTCCCCGTTCCGACGACGTGGACTTCCAGCGTGCGCGTCTCGTCCACCCCCACGATGACATTGGGAGAAACCCAAGGGAGTTGCAGGCAGCGCCCGTCAAATCTCGACAGGATAGTGATGGGCCGTTGACGAAGAGATCGCTCTCTCGGGACGGCGCAAGGAGCGGCCTGTCTCGGCGGTGGTGGGTGCGGCGGTGCATTCGCGCAGGAAATGGCTGCGAGGAAGCATCGTTAGGTGGCCTGGGGGTAGCTTCGCTGCTGGGTAAGAGGAGGGTGGACGCCACGGGGGGGTCGATGACGCGGCTGCGTTGACACCTGATCTTTTCCTTCTCCTCCCCGCCAGCGCGGCCGCCAATCCCCCGCAGTATCAAGCAGCGTCAGATCAACCTGTCTAAGCTGTCATGTCTCGCGCCACCAGTCCGGCCGGCCCCTGGTGTTCCTGGCGCTCTCGACGGACCGTTGACGGCGCCAGATCATTCCAATACTGATCTTGGCTCATCCCCGCACAACAATTTCAGACCGCTCTTCTTATAGCATGTAGCATCCAAGACCGGTACCTACCTTTGATAATTTTTGGGAGCCGCAGCGCCATATCTACCGCAGCGATCCACTTCTCGACCCACGACCGAAGACGTTACGAGCCTGCTTGCACATCAGATGCGTAGGTTCATGGACTGATCTGTCCGCGAAGGAATAAAGAAGCGTTCTCTGGAAAGTAGCGCCCTTGCTGTGTCGGCGAATACGCCCATCAGGCCTCCGGTTTGTCGAGTAGTTCTTCCCTGCCGCAGCAGACATCTCCCCCGGCCAAGCTCGAGAACTACTCGCTGTCGGCTTTTGGGAAGTTGTAATATTTAAAGAGCACGCTCATCAAGACAGTATGCGCAAGCAAGACCATATCACAGCTTGAGTCCGCTTGTCACCTCAATATTAATTCCAAACAACGTAATAAATAACGGGCTCGGAGAATCTTTGGGGTATCATATACATTAGTTTTCGCTGGCTCAGAGTAGAACTGACTTGATGAAAAACTTCTCCCAGCATACATGGAATTGCCATTTTGACGTACTGGCTGAATCTTGAGCCAATTATAGTATGCAACCACATCCATTATACTTTTATCTTTTGCAACCTCCATATTATATAACAACCCTCTAGGGGTCTTTGGGTAGGGCTTCCATGTGTACTAAACCACGATATTCCGCAACGTATGAAAAGTAAGGCACATATCAAGGCATATATCAGGGCATAAATTCGGGTATGAATAGTAGGGTATATAATATTAAGTCGAGATGATAGAGAGAAGATGAGGACATAATGGAAAAGAAAAAAAGAAAGAGGTAATAACAACCTAGGAATAAGGCCACATTTCTTCTCGATAAATCCGCACCGCAATTTCGCTCGTCTGCCACTCCTCGCCATTCCCGGACTGAGGTTCGATCACGCTCATCGGTCTCGAGGACAGAGAGTACCTCGCGGTTGCGCCGCTTTGGACACCTTTAGATGGACTGTCAAATGTAGCCAGCGTTTGTAGTAGCTGTTCTTACATGGGTGGAACCTCGTGTTGAATCACTTGGCCCCGCTTCAAGCCCTCAACCAACTCTGTCATCTCCAACATCTTAAAAGATGTTGGTTTCGTAGTAATGAATGCTTTGAGCACCTCGCTCACGAATGGCTCCGAAGAAAAGTCCAGTGGAAACTCAGGTTGAATTTCAACATCACGGTGGTGAGCCCACTGAACCTCATCGTACTCAACGTCATTGCGGGAAGGATGGATCTTGACAATACCCAAGAGTGATGTCATGGCAAACACTATTAGGTAGACCTGAAAGCTGTTTTTGTTCTCAAAGTGCAGTTTGATAGGTTGGCGATCTCGAACTTTGACCATGTCAGGAGAGGCATGACAATTTTCTGTAAGTTTTTCCGTTAGATGAAACCCAGATTAGATGATTCCAATTGCTTACTGTTTGGCAACACCCGCAATTCAGCATTGATCTTCTTCGATTTTTCATTTCGCAGACTGCGAAAGAACTCAAACCGCCCTAGGTGGGCGGCGGCAGTGAGCAAAGAGCGCGCATCGGGGAAAGCAGGCAACATTGGTACTGCCAATTCGTTCTCATCTTGTAGCCTGTATCGTCGACTTGGGTCCATGGATACGCAATAACGTAGAGTAGTGACATCCTGAGATATCTGCGCATTTTCCCAACCCTCATGGATGGTGATCATCGGCCAGCGGTTCTCCAGTCCAAGATCTGAAAAGTCCTTCGTTGAGGATGCTAGCCGCAACTGGATGTGTACATCCGGAATCGTTCTCTTTTCAAGAATCGCGTGGTAACCTGAAAGAGTTTCCTCGGCTGCCTGAGACTCAAGCACCGTAGCATCGGACTCGATGCTATATGCTTTGTCAACCCGAAGTTTGGCAACAGCGTGACTGAAGTCACGTCCGCTCCAGTGATATAGGCCGTAGATGTCCCCATTCCGTACACCATGCGCATAGCCTCCACCAAGTAGCACCGTTTTTCCCTTCACCCGTAAGACCAATATGCGGTGGATGACTGCGCTAATGTCTCGCTAAAAGAACCGGCGTCCCACGTTGCCCATAAGAACTGGAGTTAGTAGTGTCTGGTGCCACATATCCTGCTCTAATCAAGTCTGCTAACTTGCCTTGTACAAGCGCTTTTACTCTTCCATGGAGGTCCGCATGTGTCACATTACCGTCGGACTCTCGAAGAGCCTTCATCAAGCAATGAGTAAACACACCACTTGATGTAAACACACCATTTGATGTAACACTCATCAAAGGAAATTCCAGTTCAAACTCGGTAGGAAGGACGGCGGCAAGCAGGGTGTAGCCGTTCGGCGTTAGCCATGCGGTTGAATGACTCCAAGGTTGGCGTTCCAGTGCAGTCCTCAAGTCTGCTTCGGGTATATCCGATTTGTCGGTGATGAGTTGTCCCCAGTTGAGCCATCTGAATCCACTCCATCAAGTCTACGCGCCCTGCATGTAGCATCTGACGAGTGTATCGTGCTGCGCGTAGCACCACCCGAGTGGCAGTTGTCGAGCACCAAAGTCACATGCAATCCCTTGTCAACCATTCTCTTCAGCAACACAGCCATCTCCACGTCTCTAAGATACCGCCCGCCAAGGTTGGTGTCCATAGGTACCAATGCCTCGTCAATACCAGGTCGGTCAGGACGAAAGGGATTACCTTTCTTGATTTCAGGGATCAGCGTTAGGACCAGTGCACCATGCCCACTGTAATGAATGTAGACCAGGTCGCCACTACGAGTCTAATCAGTAGTTCGTTGTAGTATCTGAACAATTTTCTCGTAGGTTGGGCGCTCCTCCTTCGGAATGTGGGATGCAAGTTCCCAGCTCTTTGTCGAATCCGTTGAAGCTGCAAGAAGTTCGGAATCGCTGTGATCGGCATGCGGCGCACAGAGCTTGTGAATTCGGTGCGGCTCAATGCCCTGAGACTGAACGAGATATTCCTCGACCTGTTGAGTGTCGTTGACACAACCGTACAGGCTTTTAGCTATAACAGGAAGACGCTTGCGACCTGGGAGATAAAAGTCGATCCCGATTAGAATTGCCCATTTCTCGGGTTTGGGACTCTCTCCGTCGTATATTGCTGTTCCCGGGTCGATGGACTCTAAAACACACTGGTTAAACTAAGAATGCCTATGTAACCTGAGGATAGTTCTAGGGAATCCTTACGCATGATTGATAGCGGACGAGGTAGCTATTAAGTTTGGATAGAAGTGGTATTGGCTGGATCAGACGGTCTTTTCAAGTGAGGCGCTGTGGCGAAGAACAAGCATGCTACTTCTAGCATTGTGACTGAATGGAGATGATCGAGTGTGATGAGAGCAATGAACTGGTTACCTTTATAACGCAGACTCAGGCGCGCAAGAGCCTGTTTTTTCACCCGTGCAAAGCTCCGAACATCCGAGTTTTTCGACGCACCGGGCTGTGATCTGCTCATACACATACAAGCCACGTGCATATACACAGGCTAACTATTTGCTGGTAGTACATATTTCGTAAAGATCCTCAACTGCATCTGCTCCGGTGACATAGCTGTGCTTATGCTTGATGCTCGAGCCAGAGAGAGGTCAATACGTGGCAAGCCGTTCGTTAACCAAATAGTAGCAACCCCTGTACAATTGAGGACCTTGTAACACTTTGCGCAGTCGGGTGCGTATCCCTCGTCCATACAGCCCCTCACCGGCGATCCACTGCACGTTAGCTAAGCTAGGCTTTTCTAAGAGATAGATGCGCAAGTATAGCACGGCTGCAACATCACGCTATAAGCAATAACGGACGGAACGGCAAGCTGTTGCAGGTCGTATGCGGCAACAAACGTTTGAAAACTTTTCATACTGCAGCCACGCCGCAGTACATTTGGCTCCAAAGTTGTACAATGCCACATCAGACTTCGAGCCTGTGGGTTTGTATATATTTTTACCAGTAAGCTGCATATGCACAGGTCCACATCTGCGGCTATGTCCGTATGCAGAAGAGTGGTGCTTGTCGACGGTAGCCACCTCAGAGGCCAGCTGGACGTCATGCATGCGTTTTGCCAGGGGGCGGCTAGTGTATCCTGCAGCTAGCCGGGCTCCTACAGCAGGAGCAGGCGTGCGTACGCAGATCGCCGATTATGAGCAGGGTGGACAGTCGTCCGTCATTGCTCAATATCGCGCGTGACGACAGATTATATGAGCAATTGCGCGCGCGATTGAATTTCGACGAGGTGTCGATTGGATCACTTAGAACGGCAAGATAGTGAAGAAAAGGGAGGAGTGCTGGATCAAACTGGGGTAAAGCGGTCATCATGATGGCCTGTGCTTGGATACTAACCACCAATATCTGAGCAGTGCTGTCCGTGCATTCAATCGCATAATCTTTGCGCGCGCGTCGCCTTAAGGCGATCGCGCACACGATTAGCTCCAAATCATCAGTCCAATCGCACGTGCCAAAAAGGACGGACGAATGCCCACCCTGATTATCAGCACACGGGCATTGTCGGCGGGGTCGGCCATTGCGATGCTGGGATGCGTGTTGTGGCCGATCAAGGGGAGGGTTGGTGCTGGGGCGAGAGAAGCGAAATGCAAGGGTAAGCAGCGGGTATGTAGTACAATTGGCGTACCTAGTCGTAATTAAGCAGGGAATGCTCTTGGAGACGCATTCGAATGCGCGCAGAGGAGCCGGCCGCATGCAGCATAGCTGTCTTCGCCAGTTGGGATGGTCTATGGATGCATTCTTATTATGGTCACATGCCACTTAGAGATTAACACCTCATGTGGTAAGTACGTTTGTTGATTAGCGCTGCCTGACGGACACCCGCCCGGCACCACTCTTTATCGGCTCTGACGCTCGTTTCAACTAGGATAATGTATACACAGCATTTCCGTGCATAGCCCAATTTAGCAAGTGGAGTACCTCAGAAATGCCGCATATGCTACAACAAGGTGGAAGGCGATGTACAGATGCAGGAAGAAAACGTTGCACACGCAAATGACGTGGCGTTGCATGCGCAAATTGCATCTATCCAAGCTAAAGGTAGAATGGGATCATTTGGAAGTGCATGTGGTAGAGATAGCTCCATCTATAAGTAAATGGTAGGAAAGGTCTTACTGCTAAACCAAAAAAATCCGTGCAAAGCGATTTCTGCCGTGCAGTTGTCCTTTTCGATCCAGCGGCAATTGAGCAAACTTCAACATGAGCAACAACAAGAACTCAGGAGAACGTCAGTATCAGGGTTCCACACCCATGCAGCAACGACTGACTTAAACATATGTCTAGGCTATCACGTCGGGATTGTTGGTGGTGGGATTGCTGGGCTCTATGCCGCCCTCCTGCTTCAGCGAAAGGGCCATGTTGTGCACATACTCGAGGGAACCAACCGCGTCGGTGGTCGTATTCTCACCCACTACTTCACTCCTGAGAGACACCAGTACTTTGAGGCTGGCGCGATGCGAATTCCGGACTCGCCTTTCCACCAAGTGACATACGATCTCGTCAAATTTGTCGCGGGATCCCCGGACCTCCCTGAGGCCAAGAGGCCTGAGCTGATTCAGTATCATCTGAACCACCCAGGAAATGATCTCTACATCAATCGCCAGAGGCGCGACGCGCAAGCATTCCAATCCACCCCCACCATCGTCGGCTGGCACGATGTTCCCGACCAATTTCGGGATCGCACCGCACAGCAACTCCTGGACGATGCTCTGGGGCCGCTCATTCAACAACTGGTGGAAAACTTCGAACAAGGATTCAACGACATCGTTCGAAGATGGGATAGTTTCAGTTTTCGCTTCTACTGCACGGAGATTATGGGTTGGCCTGATACTATCGTGGACTTTGTTGAGACCGTCACCTCGCAGACGAACCAGTTTGCCCTCAGCGTACCTGAGCTTGTGATGCAGAACCTTGATTTCGGCATTAAAAACTGGCACACAATCGACCAGGGAATGAGCCGCTTGCCCGAAGCCATGGCACACCTCATTGGGCACAGAAACATCACCTTGGGTGCCCGTGTCAACCACATCTCTAACTTGAATAACGGTCGAGTTCGCATCAGCGCTGTGGGATACAATGGCACGATCAGCACGGAATTTGACCGTGTTATCCTGGCAATTCCTCCAGCAGCACTCAAGATGATTGCTGATCGCCCTTCCTGGGCTCCACGGAAGGAGGTGGCAATCCGCTCGATGCACTTTGAGGCGCTGTACAAGATGGGTTTGCGGTTCAAGACGCGTTTTTGGGAAAGAGCGCGGCCCAGAGCTTCTTTTGGGGGCCAAAGCACCACAGACCTGCCCATTCGCTGGATTGTCTTCCCTTCTAATGGATTCGGCGAAGACGGCCCTGGTGTGCTTCTTATCTACGCCTGGTAAGCTATCTCCATATACCAGCCCTACCTCACCTGCCATCCTATCGTCTTTCCTGTTGTTCTTGAACGTAAGGATGCTTTCATTGGACTAATGAGATCCACGATGCTAGGATGACCGATGCAGCGACTTGGCTACCTTTGACGAGTGTTGAGCGACGAAGTCTGGCCATAGACTGCATCGACAGGGTATACCAAGGACAATGGGATGGCGACCAGAAGATTAACGTGAGAGACCTTCTGATGGAAACCTCTGACGCCATTTGGTCAGTCTCCACTGCAACTGGTAACGCTATGTTTCTGCCCGGGCAATTCCGCTCTCGCTTCGATGCCGCACGCGAGCCCGAAGGTAACATTTACTTTGCCGGAGAGCACCTATCCCACCACCACACCTGGATCTCTGGCGCTATTTACTCTGCGTTAAATGCCGTGAGACAGATGGACCCTGGAGAAGAAATCAACTCTCTCGCGGGCACCGATCACGACGAACCCCCACCAGGCCCTCCAGGCGCCGTAAGGTCACGTGGTCTTATAAACACTAGCCCGGGTATACATGATCTCGGCTCACCCGGTGATCAGGAAGCCGCATGCATTTTCATGCCGAATGACCCTATGTTTCCCAGCAGAGCCTGGCAGCCTACAAACGATGATCCTCTACCGCGAAGGGAAGATGGATTTCCAACCCAGTTGGGAATGTCGACTGAGCTGCGACTTGGAGCACGGATTGCCAACTTGAAAGCCCCGTCAGAGATATAGAGGATTTTTCGTCTCTGATCAGGATCAGAGAGAAGTTGTGTTGCACTTCGTGATGATCAGATGCCTGAGGCTCGGTAACCGAAGATATCTTCAGAGGGCGACGCCGCCCTGGTGGACGCCAAGGAGGTAATTCACCAACATCATGTATATAACAGGCTTCTAAAGCCTTATAGAATCATCAGTCAATCTAGCATCTTCCTTTAAATTGGCTTCTCAAAGCGATTTAAGTAAATCCAACAATTTGTAACCGCAAGAATATTATCTATAGAGCACCATATCGCTCGATTAGGGTGATACAGGGGTCTAGAGTCTAGAGACGATCTTACACTTATATCGTTTGTAGACCGCTAATTTCTCTTTATACCTTTTATATTATGTAGTATGCTCTAGTTATCTATACGCTATTAGAAAAAAAAACTAAAGTTAGATAGAGACTAGAATAGAGCGTAATTAATTAATTTATATAGTAAATACCTAACTAATATCTTATATCTATAAGAATCTTCTCAATGGAGCCTTGCGTGTTAAAGTTCGACGGCCTGATGAAAGAAGATCAGCATAAACCTCTGCCTCCGGAGAACTTGAAGGTGGACTGGATACTCCTTTTGGCGGCTCGCCTCCTGGCCAACACCTTCCCCACCACCGAGGACCTGGCTCCCAGCCCCGGTCAAACTAACGGAGTCGTGCATGCAAATTAATCGTTAGCATCAGGCTCAGAGGCCGTCTTCAATGGAGCGAGCGCCACCGGCAACCCGCGAGGAGGAAATTGTCATGGTCAACAGCAGCCTGCTACTCCTCCACGACAAGTTCATGGGTCACCGCCCCGATCTCATTATGCTTTACGGCAGCGACGAGCTCGGCTCTAGAGAGACCTTGCTCGCCGACTTGCGGGCCGCCGTCGTCGCGTTCATGTCCGCCAAAGTGCGCGCGGCGCTGCAGGAGACGTCCACAATGGAATCCCGTATCCAGGAGACCGGCCACCACGACAAGAATTTGCAAGACCGCTGGTTCACCATCCCACCGCTTTACATCGAGGGGGGGCAAGTAGTACCTTAGCGTCGTCAATCTGCGCGTGGCTGGCGTCGGACGCGCTGCTCGCCGGGTTGGACCGCGGTGGGTGACATAAGGAACGAAGGTGGAGTAGGTTGTTGAAGAAGCTTATGAGGCGCTTCTGCGTCTCATGTAGCCGGTCAACTACGCTAACTACCTGGGCTACCCCGCGCTATAATGGTCGACAATACACCTCTCGGCGTATAAAACAGCCGCCTGCTGGAAAGAAAAGACGAGAAGTATAGCCGCGGTAGAAGGAGGATCCGTGTTGCTCAAGAGGAGAGACTGTTGAGATGTCATGCTGGATGTGAAAGGCATGGATATTCGGACCGGGACTCACACATTTAGGCGGCCGCAGAAGGTGATGGAGAATCTTGAGGGGATGGAGGTTGGTAAGTGGCACTAAGACCGAGGCAGGTGCAGTAGGTGATGAAGAATGATGGAATTAAAGCCAAGAGCGGCAAACAAATGGTGATAACACCCGGGCGGAACAAGACGAAGAAGGGGATGGAGGAGGTGGTGGTGGAGGCGTGTAGAGCGCGGGGGGGTCGTAACCTGATGGACCACCCGGAGGGAACCCACTGATGGCTATCGAAATATATAATCATCCAACTCCATTTATCATGACATGCATAAAATCACAAACCAAGTACACTACCTCTTCATCATCCGAGTTCGCACCATTACCATCATCCCCTTCAATTCCACGCAGCCCCACCCCCACCGGCGGTCCCTTTGTCCAGGAGCTTCGGCAGGCACGATGCTGATGGACGTCAAGTACGGCACGATGACGCCCCCGGCCCCAAACATAGCCCATCGGCGCCAGTATCGTTTTCCCTGCGCGCCATGATCGCTGCTGCATACCCAAGCCTTGATAAGCGCGGATGGACACCATCTCGGTTACGCCCTTAGCCGTAACAGACGACGAGCCGGACTACGTCAGGGCCGAACTCCTCGCTGCGGGTCCGCCGTCGGCGGATCGTAAGGGCAGAAGAGGGGTCGCGGTCAAGCGGACTTGTCGTCGGTAGAGATGCGGTTGAGAAGTTGTCCATGAAGGATATAAAGAGATTCAAGATGATTCCGAGTGTGGAGATCATGTTCGGATGGATCATGCCGGCACGTTTGGTAATGTACGCAATAGAGAACATAGTGTAAATCTGCTTCGTCTCGTACAGATTTGTCTACTTCTTTCTCATTGCCAACGCTGATCCGAGAACGATCCAGCAGAAGAAATCTGCCGAGCCTTGGGTCGGACCTTCAAGTTGTGCTGATAAAGAGGAGTGCCAGAGGGACAAAGACTTGAAGGGCGCCATCGAGCTGTGAATATTCATGCTTGCTCTCAGTGCTACGGAAAGCGGCCGTCGTGGGAGCAACGTGCCGGGCGGCGGCTGCGTCGAGTGCTGGTCGGGATTAACTTCAGATAGGTGGGCCTTGCATGCACTCAGCCGACGCCTGAGCTGGCCAGGATCTACGGGATTTCGAGGAAGTCTTCGGAAGAACGTTGCGATGTCCCTGATACTCAGCTGCCAGGACAAAGCGGCGAGCGCGTTTATGACGGGACGCGTGCAGCTTCCTTGATGTTAGCCTTGCGCATCTGCTGTTGATGTGATGGAAGTGCTGGAAAAGGTCACAATCTTTCAGAGGGTACTGCTGAGTACCCCAGACCATCCGCGGTGTCCGGCAAGACCAAGACGAGGGTAACAATAGTTCACTCTGGTTCCATATTGTCGCGTTCCTTGCCGTGCGCTCTCGCATGAGGATCAACCCTAGTGTTTTCTTTCCCCCGTCTTCTCCTTTTTCCCCTCTTTCCCTTCCTCTGCGTTCTTTCCAACCTCTTCAACTTCTTCAATCTTCTCCTCCTTCTTCATTATCACCACCGCACCGCTGCCACGACGTTGCCCGTGGTGGAGTGTCCGCATGAACAAATGGCTTCCCACTGGCTGCTATTCGGTCAGCTCCGTGTGCTCTGCTTTCAGTGCTTTGCGGAAGGCTGGCGCACCCAGACGATTATGCTTTCATGCTCCTACAATTGCATCTATGCGTTATATGCTTTATACCTGGGAGTAAATAGCAGGTCCAGCGCGGTGTGTACTGACGACACGCCGCCTGGACCCGAGTCTCCGTCTCTAAGAAGTCTCAGGAATTATCAAAGCCGGGCTTACCGCGCGCATTCTGCTTGTCCTATGGCTATTTTTTCATTTTATTTTCGTCTCTATCACGCCACCTTACTATCTGGTTCGTCACCTGGTCATACCCCACTCTGCTTCATCAACATCCGCCCTCCCTACATCCGCACTACATTAACGCTGCACTAGCTGCAAAGGCTGGTGGATGTCAGTGTGCTTACTGTCTGGCAAGTGAGTAAGGGCCACGGACTTGAAGAGGACGTTCCATACCGTGGGTGAAGGGGCTTAGTATATTTAATCTCAAAGTGGCTGGCGTACATCTCGCGGGGAGTGTCGATAATCAATTCTTTCTGGAGAAGCAGGATAGAGCAGAAGCTACTACTCGCACGCGGTATGTCTTTTATATTCGCAGAACGATGCACCCCGGGCGTGAAAAAGTAATACCTGCACTGGCGCAGCGTCACTGGACTGTGACCAGAGACCCTGGTGCCACACCTACCCAGGCACCATGCTAGTATCGGAGGCGTCATTGCGCCTCCAAGTTCGTTTTCAGAGAGCGTAGTGCTGTACAATTTATGATTGACCCGGAGCGTGCGGTTTCTTTTCTTTTTTCTTTTTCAAAGGGCCAACAATAGTAAGAAGATGACAATTCCGGCTGCGTAAAGCTCTATCATTTCTCCAGTATGGTCCGGTTTGCCCACCGGCGCCGAGATTCTCTTCAATTAGAGAAGTTGGTTCGTTCTTCACCGCCACCCACAACCTCATCCCAACAGTAATAAGAACTGAGTGAAGGCGTTTTGCAATCAACTGGATCGGACTCAAGTAGACTATCCCCCACAGAGCGAAAGTACTCCAATATGGAATTCCCTTGAAACGTCCGTCGGCAAGATCCGGAGCGTTTCCACGTTGTTCTCCTTGGCGGTAATAATCATTGTCGAACTCATTAAGGTGACATTTGAGAAATGAGCGTGCTTCGAAAGCGAATAACCTCTAGTGTGTCCGCCAGTGACTGACCCATCTTACTATCGAATATGTGGAATCTACTACTGGTCACACTATTATGGCAGATCTGCCTCTGCGGTGCCTTGCCAAAGTGTTTGATGGAGACTGGCGAATGAGCAGGGCAAGATAGATAACGAAGGTCAGTGAGGAGAATTAGTCTGATTTCCTACGGCCCTTAAATGACTGGTTCTGTAGGTGTAATTTTGCCTGACTCTTGCGGAAGGGGTTCTATCAGACCCGACCGATGGGACTCGGCTCACACCTTTGCGCTTCCGCCTCCGTGATCATATTTACCTCCTGGCTTCTTTGCGTTTTGCTCAAATCATATACTGACAACCACCCAAACATCACTCCATATATTCTTACACCCTTGTTATCACCCCAACCTCAATATCCTCTTCTAGTCCCATGCATACAGCCACTCAACACACTTTCCAGAACTCGACGGTCTTGGTTATTTTCTTTGGCTTCAAGGATTTGTATCAGCGTTGGACGATATGATGAGTCCGAGGAGCATTCATTCACTCCTCTTGAAACTCATCTGTGGTCGCTTCCGACCCCTGCCACTGTATTATGAATGGCCTTGAGACACATTATCTGCGTCTCACTGGGTTCTCAGGGGTCGCCGTTGGCCCCCTCTTGGCCTTAAACCCGATCACACATTCCTACCAGATGTTCCCCTACCGCTTGAGAGTCCACAGCACGAACCGCGTCCCACTCCATTTTCAACGCACAGTAGAAGCTGTCATCCGAGAACCAGGAGGGCTGGCTACGGTCAGACCGGCTGCAATCAGGGCGGCTGCACCCATTTTCTCAAAGCAACCCGAAAACCTTAGGAAAAAGTCTCATCAATGAGATTGATACTCTGCACGCAGTAGCCAGTACAAGTGAGCAAGATCAATCATACGGGTTGACCACTTCGCTTCAGTCCCATCGTGCGTATGCGATGGGGACGGCCATGGTAGTCATCCTTCAGAATCACCCTGCCACCAAAGCAACAAGTCCCTTGGTCACGATGCACAATCTCGAACCCGAAATAGAAAAGAGAACAAAGGCGTAGCTAAAGTAGGGAGAAAGCCCGCGTGCAAAAAAAGCCAAAAGAAAGGAATTAAATGGTAAAAGGATCCGTCGGGAATTTCGAAGGGCCATTCTGTAGATAGATGCGTGTAATGATGCGGCGTATCCTGCAGGAACGGGTTGAAGAATTGCCGGCTGAGAATGAATCCAAGCAAAATTCCTATAGGCCGATGAACTTGGCGGACAACCGGCCTGCCTGGTCGTGATTTGTTTTGAACTTCGTCTTCACACGGCCCAGTAGGTATGTGTCGGTGGTTTCGTGGGGTGGGGAGGAGGCACTGGTGGGTAGTTTGTAGGTGGAACGATTCGGAGAGACGGGGGGAGAATAGACTGTTCCAATTGATCGGAAGCTTGGCGTAAACGGGAGCATCTGTACATACTGTGGAGATGGGTACTGTTTGCAAAGGGATGGGACGGCACGGCTGACTGCAGCTTGGTCCTCGGTGGACAGGTCCAACTGTCCTTCCCCAAGCGTATCCATCAGAACTCCCACCCCCATAAAAAAGAACAGAGGGATCGACTAAGAGTGTTACTGGAAAACGAGTAAAAGTTAGCGAAGTCCATCGACCACGCAAGATCTATTGCATTATAGTTTCAATTGAAGCTGCACAGGCGATGTCCATGATTTCACACGCGGTCATCTCCGGGTCTACTCCACCACATCCCCCAGTTCGGGGTCTTCAACACCAAGTCAATCGTTGCGCAGCGGGTTTTGGTCATGCCCTCGACGCCGTTGTATAGTAAACTAATTTCAGCTTTCAGTCAATCAGCGCCACGGTACGGAGGCTGATTGACTCACGCCCAAGATTTTGTTGCCCTTGTCCATCAGACTCTACCAATCACCATGGCCATCGACACTAGAGCACATCCAGCATCCTGTCAAACGTCTTGAGCGTCATCGTTGGAGAATAGCCGAAGCGGCTCTTTGTAGTCCACTTTCACTGCCTTCGAGACCATGTCATCCCACGGTTGAATTTGTGTTGGAGCCGCGCGAGCCTCGCGTTCAGTCTTGAGATTCGGATAAGCGGCGGCTGTGAAGTGAACAAGTACAATCATTTTGAACGGAATAAAGGTCGAGGCTAAGACAGGATGCTGCGGACATCATTGGTATTGGAGCTTTGAAGGACACTATGATAACGACGAGGACGACAACGAAACGGTATGGCGGCGAGCAGCGTTGTTGCGGTGCGGTGCGGTGCGAATCGAACAGTGCAAGAGGATTGACGAAAAGCGGCCCATCCAAGCCTGCAGGATGGCAACTCCTATAATCCAATTGTGAAATCTTATTACACGGCTCTGGACGCTGTCCTGACTTAGAAGCGTTGCCAAGTTATGCTTGATATTCCTTTCAATGATTCTGGTCTGTGCTGCGGCAACGGGTACGGCGGGCGAAGCGGCCACTAGCGCTGAACCTCCGAACTGCATCCACGTGCTTTTCTTGGTTTGACGCCTGCAATGGCTACTGACGAAGGGCTCGATGAGAAGAACAGCAACTTCACAAAGCAGTAGAGGCTCTTTAGTTGTGGAAATCCAGGGGTCGATCAAGAGCCCACGCATCCTACCGTCCCGGCCAATCTGGATACTCGAACGGAAGCCGGTATCTACAATTTCAAAAGAGACCTCTACAACCCCCGCTACCACCCAAGGAGACGACAAACAACCGAGACGACTTTGGTGCTCCCTGGTGAACCAAGTAAGAAATCCAGAATAGCCACACACTACACTACTGTTAGATCAAACTATCGCAACGCTGCTCAACCCCCTCCACCACCAATTACTAGACCCTCGTAGTGTACAATCGTATGGGAAATGACATCTACTTTAACTCTTTGCCTTTAGACCCTCCGACACGGCGAGCTTGAAAGGTGTTATCCCATTGAAGCACATCTCGATAAGGGATAGTACTTCTTAATATAGTGCAGCTATCCTAAGCAAGTAAACTCGCGAGACTACAGCATCTGCATGATTTTAACTGCACTCTACACGTCTACGGGCTAAATCATGCTGTAAAAATTGGACGGCACGCTCTGGAGATGGTTTCTCCGCTGTCTCCTCGACCTGGGAGCGTACAATCGTTTTTGTTAAAACGGGTATTTTTACTACCGACTAGCTATGGGATCGCCCGCCGGTACCTCCCATAACAAACTCTACAGGCGGAAGGATTTCTTGATTCAAGGTCATATCTTTGTTTGTCGTAATATTTTTTGTATACCCCAAAATCCACGACGATAATCATTGCATAGAGGACAAGGTCAAAGTGGCGAGAGATATACCCACGCAGCTGAAATGGTATAGGCGATCATGGAAACGAGATTTAACAGTAGTTAAAGACTATTACTCTTCGTATCCGTTGTTAAGGACGACAAAATACAATAAACAGCAAAAGCTGGAAAAGTGAACAAATCCGAATTCCCATCTCACCCCCAAGAGAAATTAAATGTACAAGCTTGAACATTTTCTTTACCATACCACTATATACGAAATTGTCAAATGTTTACAAATAACCCACAACTCTTACTTCAATTTCCACCCTTTCTCTCTACTTCCTCTACGTTTCTCGCCAATCTCGTACTTTGACAACGGCTCCATATTCTCTATACCTCCACGGCCAAATACTGTCCTCCCACTGTTATCCTTACCATCATTTGCTGCGTTGGCGTCTGCCTCATACCTTTTACCAGATCGATAGCTGTCTTGGAGAACTTCCCAACCAAACTACGAAGATCTCCGCCGTGTGTCGTTAAAAAAACCTAGCCGCCAAAGCATGACCGAATGGTCGGTGATATTTTACGGTGGCTGCTCAGGGTGCCTCTGGTAGGCCGCAGTCCGATAAAGTGTTGCTCATCCAAGTTCGCCAATCCGTAGACTTGTTTACCTGAGGCAGGTTAGTTATAGTAGCCCCTACGTCGCTCTTTTATTCCCGGCCATAGACCTGCATTTATTCTTATATGTTGAGAAGCTTCAAAGGTCCATTACGGAGAAAGACTCGGCAGCAACGCTACTGCACTCAGGGTTACTGCACTAATGTTTACTCTGATTTGGCATTAAATTATGCTTTTTTTTTTGCAATTTGTGTGCGATTTTCAGCTAACTATATACCTAGCAAGGTTGTGGAGCACGCCGCTAATCCATCCTGTCCCGAGGCTTGAGGATGGTGCCCACGTAGCCGATGTCATTGAGGAGTCAAGTAAGGACAGTCATCACTTGCGTCTGATGATGGTGTTGCCCAACCTGGTCCGACACTCCTCTTCTAATAAGCATTGAGGGCATGCCGAAAGAAAAAGGAAAGCGATACACACATTAACGACCGCAGCCAAGGCGGGGTGGCCAACTCTGGCACAGGATAAGACCAACCCATCCAATGCGTGCATGGGTGAAAGAGCGCAGTATTTCCTCAACGACTTTGACGTCGTGGAGTCAGAGAGCTCGTAGTTCCGTGCCACGTCCCTAGAACAGTAAAGGCAATATCTTAGCGCTGGTGCTGCGGCGTGAGGCGCAGGATTCAATAACGCTGATTTACGAGGTCGCCGTTATTCCCACGTCGTCAGCTCCCTGTATCGCTGGCGAGACTTGGACACGGCGGGAGGGTCACAGATGTTCCGAGCTGCCCGTCTGCTGCGCACATCCGCCGCGGCGTTGCAAGTCAAGAGTGAAGCGGTGATTGAGAGCTTTCCTATACCCGGCCAGCCGCGAGTCTTCCTCATCACGGCATCGAGCTGGGATTTTCTCTTACCCCTCTTCATGGGCGTCATCTACTGACTAGTATGGCAGGGTCATGTGGGCGTTAAGTCTGTCGACTGAGAGTCCTGTCCCGCAAATCGCCGTCCACTCTCTACCTACCCGCCGTCCTTTTAGTATTGGTTCCATCACCCCGCTCGCTACCACGGCCGTCCGTCAACACTATCATAGGGTGGGTAGCCCGAGCTCACCGCCATGTCACAGACTTCGACCAGGTCTCGGTGCCATCCGGCCCTCAACGCCAGTAACGGAGTAGGCAGTTCGGGAGCCCTCGTCTTTCTCCAGCGAGAAACTCTTCATTAGCCCACGAACTCCTTTCTTCGTAACTACTGCTCACCCCATCAACCGTCCAGCAGGTCTATTGATGTTTGTTGGTACCCGCGGTCCCCAGCATCCGCGGCGTCAGAAGAGGTGGTAATAGTAATGGGAGGAAAAGCATGAACATCAACAGACGGAGTCTGCCGCAGCGCCACCATTGTTACCTCTTCGTCTTCATTCTCTTCTTCCTCCCCTGGCTGCAGCACTTACTGTGAACGCCTTCCAAGCTCCATTCCTGATGCCTGTTGCCAAGAAGCATAAGAGCTGTGTATGCTGAATGAAGAATGAAGTAAACTGGGATAATGAACCACGCGTGGCAGCAAAGTGTTGTACCAACAGTGCGCTGCTGACCATTTACCTGATGCTCCAGACCACTCTTCCTACTTGGCTTTGTTGAAAATGCAAAAAGGTCACTACTCTTCCCTGTCGTGGAGGAGGGAGCGCAATGAAGCCGGTTTTCGTGTTGGTACAAAGAGCACCGCCCCACTTGGGCACACGCTCCGCGGCCGCCTGGAGGTATTTGGCGTGTCTTATTCTAGGCCGAAATGCTTCAGCCTTGAAGGAGGTGGTCCTTGGGAGTAGAGGATCCCGCCTGAGAGATTGCGTGACAAGATTAAAGGACTTCGTTGACAAGAACATGGATAAGATGGTACGCAAGGCCACTGAAAAGTCGGATAGAGAGCTTTGGCCGCGGTCATGCAGCCAGCGAGTCTCATTTGATTACGAAATGGTTTGGAAACCCTCCTGTTAGAGTGTACTGAGTCTTTGTGGCAAGACTTGAGTTGATTGTAGAACCTTGGAAAAGTATGAAAGAACATATCAGGTAGCAACATCATTGGACACCAGATCATCCCGACATCCGGACTACTTCTTCTCGTGCTGAAGATTCTCTCCGGGTAAGCAATCAGCATGCTTCCCTCTTGCAGCTGCACTGATCCCGCAGTCATCGCGGTTCTTGTTGCCAGCAGCCATGTGTTCTCAATGCCACCGGTTACACCGCGGTTCTCCTTGTTAAAAAGAATGGTTCTGTTCCGTAACTCATTCAGTATTGCAATACGGCTGTGTGGCCCGTCTTTTTGGCGCTGAATTCCAAAACACCTCCCCAAACATCCCAGCTGTCTCTGGGTACTTACGGCTTGCAGAGGTTCTGATTGGCTGACTGTCGAAAGTCAACCGGAAAGCCCGTCCATCAGCAGAGGTGGCAGCATCCATGGAGTCTTTCGAGACGATGGGGCCGATATTGGCGGTGGTATTACTATGATGAAGTAACAGGAGAATGTAGGTTGGTCGTTGAAGGGGTAGTAACTTTGCGGTATGCCGCCATCACCTTGACTACCCGAACCGAATGAAGGGGTTAGAGTGGGCTCTGGGCGTGAGAGGAGGTGAGCAGGCACAGGCACCTTGCCTGAGAAAACACGTGCGCACGAAAGCTGAATGGCTGTCACTGACCGCACTGCCCGTGCCCACCGTCACCAAGGTCCCAGCTCTTCAACACCCTCTGTGCCTATTGTTTCCGCTCCGGAATACCACGCTACTGCCGTACGACCCAAAAGTCCGCCTTGCTACCTTTGAGTAGTCCGCAACCACCGAAACCGGGAACGTCCTGCTCATCGACCAACTCACTCGGCGGCTTGACCACTACTACCTTGGGCAAAATAGCGACACCAGTCTCCAACGTGGTCGACTCGAGCTTGCTGATGAGTTTGGATGCGCTGTCTTACTCTTGGGTAAGTTCATAACCTCGCTGTGTCGAATGGGAGCCTGCCAAGACCGCTCTCCGATACAGGTCAGTAACAGTTCGCCATGTCGAACAAGCCATTAAGATGCTGCCGGCCGCTGCATGCCTTAGCAAAGCAGATCCGAACGAAGGAAGAAGCCACCCACACCGAAGGAACACTCTCCGCGGTACTCGCGCCGAGACTTGGGCCTCAGGTCTTGTCGATAAGGCCCAGATAGATTACGATGGAGTTTAGGGCTCACGCAGATAGCGTCATTGAAGTTTGTTGAGGCACCCATATGCCCCTAAGCGTTTATGATTACTGAGGCTCTAAGAGCAGCGGAGGCGATATCGCCCGAGTACCTTTGAGTCTCGTGCTGGAGACCAAAGCGCAGCCACCCAGCCAGATATCTTAAATACTGACTGAAGTGACTGATAGCATTCAATTAGCCTCAACATCTCGACCACGGCCGGTAGCAACTAAGTCTGTTCAACGAGCCCGGGTCCGCGATCGACACAATAGTGGTGGTACTGTGGGATATGTGCACGTCCAAGATGATCAAGATCACAACACTGTAGTTCATGATGAACAACATGTTCTCGCATCGCCTGCTCCCAGCCCCGCCCGCCGGCTTATCACTACCACAACGACTTCCAGATAAGCATCACGGCGAGCCCTAGCAGTAACTCGGACCTGGTGTCCGATAGGTGATGAATCCATCCACATGATTCGTCGTACAATTCTCTTCTCCGGCTTCTATTTGGAGGAAATCACTATACGAGGAGCTTACCCGAAGGCTTTTAGAAGGTGCAAAAGCATGAAATCGGTATGTGGAGGCGCAGATGCGTCACAGCGTAAATGTATTGGCCGTTATTATTTGGACTCCCTCTTTTCTTATTTAGACTCCTTATGCCTTTTTAGTGTGAGAACGAGCCATCGCCTTAGTGGCATATATAACTTTAGAATCTCTTAAATAGAATTGCGAGGCATCGTATAGGCGTAGGCATCTTAATATTATGTTATATAACCTGATTGGGCGAATAGTATAGATAATTTAGTACAGTGAGTCTAAATAGGAAAAGTGTCAAGGCTCAACCTCAGGATGATCACTGAAAGGTTTATTGCGCTACGTACGTTAAGCTAAAGCTTAGAGAAGAAGAGAAGAAGGAAGGAAGAAAGGAAAGCTTTAAATACACGGGCCGAATCATATCACGTGCTCTGCCGAAGATCCTCTGAGGCTCTGCCTCTACAGGCTTCAGACTCTAACAAAAAGAGGGAGTCTGAATAAGAAAACAGGGAGTCCAAGTGGTAACGGCCAATGTATTATGGATAATAACGCGCAGAAGTTTCAAACAAAAGATAGCCGAGAAAATCATAGAACAGATACGTAGACCCACTAATAAGGAGAGAGAGAAAGCAATTCGGTGCTCGAAATATCACGGCTAAGAACACCCACACGCCTTAGTATTGACCTATCAACAAGGCCTGCCTGCGCCAGGATCCTGCTTCCACTAAGATTTTAAGAACCTACCACCATCGATCCTTAGACTAACTTTTCAATTCTTGGATGTGACGTGCCTCCTCCAATGCACAGCGCTCACAAGCCTCTCTGAGCGCTTTGGAGTTGTTGGTCGGGAAGTCCTTCTTTCCGAGATTCTTACACCCCTCAAGCTACAGTACACTAGTTTCCTATTACACCTCCACCATCTCTCCAGCAGCCAAAGCCTTGTCCACCTCGTAGTTGCCGTTTGTCTTGGGGAGAAATCGAGTTGGTTGACGAGCACCACGGTCGCCTTCTCCATCTGCCTTTTCAGCAAGATCTACGGGGTGACAAAAGCGCATTGTCCCAGCCCGCTCATTCACCTTTCTTCCTCCCCACCGGCACTCACCATGGCTGGATCCACGCTGAACGGACTCAAGCATGCCCTCCAGGCTGCTCAGTCACTCAGCCCATCATGAAGGAAGGCTGTTCAACGCGTCTGTATATCACAGCAGTTTGGTGGCTTCCTGAGAACGCCCATCCTGGGCCTGGTTCCCATGTGTATTCCCATGCGGGCCTTCAGCCCTTACAGTCTCAAAGTCCAGATGCCCTGGGGTTCTACCAAATGGCAGCAAGGAGGTGGACGTACTGCCCTTGCATTACATTGACGGCGAGCTTTTGCATTTGCCTCCGTGACTACAGAATTCTTCCCTCCTTACTTCAACGCAATCTTCGCAACAAATGCCTAATCACTACACTCCCATCACATTCCTCCCCCGCATTCTCCACATCCCCTAGCGGGAACCATTTCCCAGTCTCACCGCAATACTTTGCGAGCTCGAAGATAGTCCGAAACACTTTGATTTTCTCCTTCGCTTCGTCTTCTCCTGCCCTCGACCATTGGATCAAATCTACAAGATTGACATGCCTCCCCCGCAACGCGTTCCTACATCCGCCACACGTCTTGGGCAATGGCGTAATTCTGACGGCCCGGCATAGAGCGTGCCAGTTCGCCAGGTCGTCCTCACCACCAAACCAAACTTTTAACTCTTTCTGCAACGCTAAGAGGTACTGCTTCCACGCATCGTCTCCGACTGGATCTCCTCGGACCCAGCCCATGTGTGTGCGTAATGCGGCAAAGGAGGCGGAAGGGGCCTGTCTTCGGTCGTATTTGAACTTGACGTTCGCCTCGTAGGTTCGGAAGAAGGTGTCAATGGGCGTGTTGCGAGGTGGGTCGCCGTTTGTGCTCTTACTGCGGGCGTCCTTGAGTAGTAATGAGGCGCTCCGGAAGGAGCGGGAGTGGTACTGGCTGCATAGAAAGTTGGAACAGCAGGAGGAATTCCGTCTGAAAATTCCATATGACACTCCCAAATGGTGAAATGTGGTCCCGTAGTCTGTAGAATATTAGCTCTTTAGTTTGACAGGCCAGGGTAAATAAGAAATCCAAGAGGATGTTATATCTTAGTCCACTTACGGATAAAGCAGCGTGGTAAGCCAGCCGCATTCGTGAAGGAGGTGAAGGTGCCCATGTTTAATCCTTGGCCACTGAGCTGATAAACCACAAAGTCTCTTTTTCTCGCGGCCGATTAACACCCTGAAAGCTTGATCTAATGGTGTCAAGTCAATTCGATGCTTTTTTGACGAGTATTGTGATTGTTTCTTAAGAGAGATGAAATGTTTTGTTTGGAAGGGTTAACGACAAGTATGCGCCCAGATTATGCCATTTTGTTGGTAGATACTGCTTCCAACACCCAGAAGAATCTGGGCACGCACAGCAAAACAAGAGATATATATTCGTTATGCAAATCAGGACGCTTAAATCGCAAGCGCCAACGTCTCCTGCAGTAGCATCATATGTACGCAGATTGACTTGAGGGCTGATCACAATCTCTATGCACGTTCTATATGGCACGAACGGAAGAAATATGTATGACGTAAAACTCAACAACCCTCGTGGTACGGACTGTATCCATTGCGTTCCATGCGATCTGATATGGAGATTGTAACGGCGTTAAGACGATCGATCAAAGAGGCAGGACTAGCCTGTTTTCCACGTCTGTTACACGTAGGACGTATGTCCCAGACAAAGGTTGCACCATAGGATCTATCCTTACTTAAATCAGATCACACGGCAAAAAAGGCCCAATGACTCACGCAATATTGCTGCACCAGTTTTTCAGAAAAGAGGGGTCGTTGCTCTGTAAGTGCGCGGGCGTGAACTCCGACGTCGTCGGATCGAGTGCTCGCGCGGGCTTCCGAGTCAGGTAGAGAGGACTGTGCGGCGCCTGATGACTAAGGCGTAGCCGACATTCCGCCGGCCCGCTGACCAATCACCGCGGCCCCCGCCTCCAACAGAAGACCTTTAGAGGGGACTTGCATCCATTGATTTGTCTCAGAAAATTTTGAGTGAGACCCACAGCTCTAGTTTGAGAACAAGGCATTAGTTAATACCACGGGGGAATTTAAAAATGGAGTAGTTGTTGCCGGAAAACCGGCGGTGGAAGAACGTTGTGCCGAGCGCGAGTCAGCCCCGAGTTTGTTGACACAACACACGAACTGCGCCGCACCACGGCCCCCGCATCACCGCCAGCTTCACCCGCATCCTTTCGCCGCCGCCCACAGCGCGCCTATGAAGCGCAAGTTGGATGCGCTGCTGCAGCCCGTGGCTGTCACACCGCCCGCGAGCCACGAGTCCGACTGCGTCAAGCGACTGCGATCCTCGCCCTTCACTCCCACCCCCAGCATCGAGAGCTGGCTCGACGACATCGAATCGACAGACTCGTCCATGTCCTCAGCAGTCGACAATGCGCCACCATCCGCGCCGCCGTCCGCGCCGCCCTCCTTGCCGCCCTCCTTGCCGCCCTCCTTGCCGCGCTCGACGTCCCGCCGCTCTCGCTCCTCCAGCCCCGCCCGCAAATGGCCCAGCGAGACGGCGTATCGCAACCAGAACTTGAGATACGCCAACATCACATTTGCCCACCTGGACGATACTCCTAGCCATATACGTGAGGTTATCGACGCCATCAATCGCGAAAGCTGCGCCGAGGAGAAACTGCTCTCCCAAGATGTAGCGGAGACCTTCTACTCCAAGGCGAGGCGGCTGGACCTGGCCAGCGCCGCCGAGGCTGATTGGCGAGCTGCGCTCGAGACACTCTTGGAAGGGCTGTTGAGTGCTCATGGATGGGATCGAGACTTGATGGTTGTGGGGGAGCGAGGTATGCATGAGGTCCAAGGCCGCGCACTGCGGCGTGTCTGATCTGGCAGCGCTGACTGAATGAAAAAAAAGATTGGTCTCCGGAGCTCAAGCCCGAGCCGCGGACCGTTTCCATTCCCGTTCTCGTCCCGCAGAAACGCCAGGCCGCCCAAACCCGCCCTTCCGAGATCCAGCCATCGCCCACGCCAACTACGCTGTCTTTCGAGCTCAAGACTCCTCGACCTGACGCCTTCGTCGCATTCTCCGAGCGCGCCCTCGGCACGGCCGAGGCCCTTCTTTTCGACCTACAGGCTAGCGGTAACCTCGTCAGCGATCCGACTATGGCTATAGGCGCGAGGTTCCCGTTCCTCGCCATCGAGGCAAAGTCCGCCGCCACGGGCGGCAACCTATACCAGGCGCAGAACCAGGTGGCCGTCGCCGGTGCCTGCATGCTGAACTCCTTGCACCGGCTGGGCCAACTCTCCCTGCTGCAAAACACCGGTGATACGGGTACTTGTCCCCCGCCTTTACCGTCTGCTTTACCGGCATCGTTCTCCATCACTACGCAGAGCTCCCTCGTGGAATTTTGGATCCATTTCTCAAGTCCGTCCGGGGACTGGTCAAAGCCTCTTTCCTGTAGCATGGCCAAGCTCGCCGTGTATGACTGCGCTGTGAGTCGAGAAAGCTGTGCCGGGTTCGTGCGCATGCTGATCGCCATTCTTGGATGGGGTGTACGCGAGCTGAAGACATGGTGTGATAAGAGACTGGACCTGGTTGCTGAGAGGCTAGGCCGATGAGCATGGGGCTCGTCGGTGAGAAGTCGCCTCAAGCTGTTCCCAAACAAGCCGCAAATAGGGACGCACGACTACACTTCTCTTGAAAGCCCTGATACAGCTCCGAAACATACTCAAACCCTACGATGACGTTCACCCTATACCTGCGGTCCCATTGGAATCCGGTCTCTTGAAGAGTTTGAAGAAAGGCGACCGCACTCCGGCAGTCCCAAATCTTCTGCGCCGCTTTCTCTGCTCATTGCCATGTCTCATGGGTTGTTCCACACCTCCCTCTGGTACCACATCACTTCTTTGTGAGGATTGATCTCTCAAGGCAGGCGCGGAGATATGAGATTCCCGGGTTCCAGTGCTCGCCAACGGCCCCTGAACTGATCCTTCACCTCGCGTTTCTTGGGCATTTAAGCGTTCACTAGCGTCAGGAACAGATGGAACAGATCTCTCAGCATGTGCTCTACCGCTAGGAGATTGCTCGGAATCCAGGCTTGAGGCAACGTGACTATCGTCACCCAACGTGTGAATTTGGCTTGATTCCGGAGCGCTGTCATCGAAGAGGGGCTCAGATACCTCGGACGGGCCTGAGTCTCCACCATCTCCATCTCTATAAGGAGGCCATTTCCATGTCAAGTTGATGTTATGGCTGAAGACCATAGCACCTCGGGCTTGAAGTGGCGTCTTACTCTGGTATAGTAGCCGTGGACATCGTTTTGTGTGGGTATTGTCAATTGAAAACATCCCCGCTCTATCAATTTGGCAGTACGTAGTCCCGAAACAGTCTAGCATAGGTGTAAAATGGAAAACGCATCTCAAACACCGTTTCTCTCCTCCCTCTCCAACAGCAGAATCATCCAACCCTCTCAAGATGCTGCGGCATCGCCAGCGCCACCCTCCTTCGTATCTCTACGCTCCTCTCCGACACCGTGTCCATCCAACTCAAACACTGTCTCACCCCGCCCACCCTGCGCGCTATCCTCCTCGCCGTCCCCATGCTCCGCAATACCCGGCACCGACTCACCCGGCATGGACGACCTATCCGTCACATATTCGTCGGAGTCTATGTTATCGTTCAGCTCAAAATTCTCCGCTAGTAAGTGTTGTCTCTCATCATTGGGTGGAATCCCTGGGAAGTAAAACAGCTGGGAAATGTGGCGCAAACAGCCCATAGCCGAGTCAGTACGCAGTCGAGACGTCATATCGTCCAGTAGTGGCGCGTTGAATCTGTTCCCGAATATTGCGCGTCTCATCTCGTACAAGGACACAATATCCCCATTCTCCTGCCAGGGCAAACCCTCGAATCGATCTACATCTTCACGAGACTTCCAAAGGTCGAGAGGGGTTCGACCGTCGTTATCCGTCGCCTCCGAACTGAAGCCTGCTGCAACAAGGATATGGACTAGCAGTATTGCTTCAGTCAAAGCCAATTTGTCAGCGAGTGGTATAGTAGTTGCACAATGCAAGGCAGTACGGCCATCTTCGTCCTTGACGTCAGGTTGCCTGGTCCCACTGACAAATGCGAGCATGGCTTCAAGACGGATCCCAGAAGCTATTTCGCGGAGATAGTATGCGCCGAAGGGAATATTTTGGTCGTTTTCAAACCGCGATTTGACAGCCTCGTCAACCGTTTTGTGCCAACCTTCAGTAGTCGCGATGTGAAGAACAGTCATCCGGCCGTCATTAGCCTTGTCGGGGTTCGCTCCATGTCGCATAAGCCATTGCATACCCTCGTACCAACTTCTGGAAGTAGCAATGAGGAGAGGAGTTTCTCCTCTTAGATTTACTGCGTCCACACTGGAGCCATGCTGTATCAAGTGATCGATCCCCTGGAACCAATGTTGCTTCACAGTAACATGAAGGGGAGTGTCTCCGTTGCTGTTTACCAGGTTTGGATTGGCACCATGCTGTATCAGGTAGCTGACCCCACGGGACCAATTCCTTCTGACTGCAATGTGGAGTGGAGTCTCGCCGTCAGCGGTTACCACATCCACACTGGCGCCATTTCCAATCAAGCAGACAACAAGTCCGTACCAGCTCTGGGCAGTTGCAAGATGCAGTACCGTCTTCCCATCTGCGTCGGCCGTATCTAGTCCAGTCTGGTGTTTCAGGCAGGATGATAGTCGCTCGATCATTATGCAAGGTCCAAAGTCCTGAAGTGAGAGATCTGAGACGCTGTGGAAATCTTCAAGATCCGTGCACTCCATGCCGAGTTCAGTGGTGTTGATCCGTTGCGCCTCGTCTATGCAAGGGCAGCGGTGATCAAGCCTGCCATCGAACGGTTCAGTACGCCCCGTTTCAACACGAACTCTGTGGAAGATAGAGAACATTGTCAAAGTACAAACGAATTCGACAGAGGTCTCTCGAAGGAGGTTGGTGTAGCATCCATCCGGACGTCGTCTATATTGACCACGGGGATCGGACATAACGTACTCAGACTGGCATTCTCCAGCCCAACCAGAGGGTCGTAGTCCAGCATCGGAGAATATCTGCCTCATTGTCGTATCACCAATGTCGAATGCGGTCAGAAGCGGTGTTGTCAAGATTGCGACTCGAAGCACACTCCATTGCTTTTGCTCGTCCCGAGCTCTTGTGTACAGATGTCGTCCCCACGGGGAAAGAGATTGTTCGTTCCAAGGTCTTGTGTACCAATATTGTTCATCCCATGCCCTTGTGTACGAATACGAGGGAACTTGTTGTCCAGACTCCCATCCGGAAAAGGGTTTGCTCGTACCGTGGGAGTCTTCGAAACGGTACTCTAAGTCAAGCTTCGTCTCCTCGTTCGGATTGACCTTCGCATTGACCTTCGCATTGACCTTCGGATTGACCCTCATTTTGATCAGCCGATTCACGCACTTTTTCTTATCATATATGATACAGCTGCATAGCAGAGAAGGTGCTGTAAATCGATAGAGTGCCCTCATGGCTAACCTCTTGTCATCTTGAAAGAGATCGTGTACCACAAAGAGGGCTTGAAAGAGATCGTGTTCCGCAGAGAGGTCTTGAGAGAGATCGTGTTCCGCAGAGAGGAAGATAGGCTCCGCGAATGGCCACTGCCCGTCCAGGATGGTCAAGAACGCCTGTTCTTGGGGTAAGTTTTGTAACTCTGCCGATTCAGCGTGGTGAAGAAAATGTTTCCTGGCATACCCAAGAAAGGGCAATCGGCCAATTTCAGTCTCCAGCTCAGAGACCTTTGTCTCATCCAAACGCTCTTTGAAATGCCGATGTTGAGAAAACTCCACAATCTGGAAAGATTTCGCGCAAACTAATGCTATGGCTGAATGGCCTAATCCGGATATGCTCTCACCGGCCGAGCTTCCTATGAGAGAAGATCTAGTTGACGTTTGGAGGAAGAAGTTGCGAACCGATTCGTGAATGAACTGGACAAACCCTCCCTGAAAGTCGAGTAGGCCTCGTGAAAGCTCAATTATCCTGCTTTGATCGCTATCAATGCTAGCTTGGTTTTCCGCGTTGCCCTCTCTATGAGAGATCATCCACGATTTTCCGGACTCGGGCGCTCCAGGGGCGTTATAGTCCAAGGCAAAAAGCAGGTCTGTAGCTGTCAGGCGGTCGTTTCCAAACAGAGCCAAGCGAATGAGAAGCGTAACCCGAGCCTTTTCGTCAGGATCCCTGTCATCTGGAAACAATCTGCGGAATAGTGCGTCCAATCCAGATGGTAGCAGGTCCAGCCTCTCATTCAGTTGAAGTGCTGACATCTTCGCCGCCGATTTCCTTAGATCCGATATGACGAGAGAGACCCAGAGGAAAATACCGGATGCCTCATTGATGATCTGATCGACTAAGGGTTCTAGTCTTGGCTCCTTACGTTCTTGGTCGCGGACATACAGATCAATATCCTTGGTATTATTGTCTTCGACAACAATCTCAGGGCATATGTCATTGCGGATTTGCGGATAGTGCCGACTAGACAAACAAATGTTGACAGGGAAACCGTCACGGTATGCCTGACGTGCAAGTTTCTTGAGGAAGTCGACGAAGCCACGGACTTGGTCTTCGTCGCATTCATCTAAGGCGTCAATGAAGATGAACACGGGTTGAAAGACTTGGAACTTGGAACAAGATAGTAGGTCTTCTAGCATCTTCTCCAGGCGCCCTTCTGACTCAGACCATCGAACGTCCGGTTTCGTCCTTTGCGCGTACATGTACTCTTCTGCGAAGCGACTTAACGCGTTGCGCTCTTGATCGAGTATTTGATGTAGGATTGACCGAAAAAATTCTAGAGTTGTCTTCTGGAGCGGCTCTCCACCTGCCCAGAAGAAGAACGCGGCGACAGTGGCTTTGGCTCCGTCTTGGGTAGCTTCCGCTCTCTTACGGTGAACAGCTTCCCTCATGAGTTTGGACTTGCCTGCACCGGGTTTGCCTTTGAGCCATATGAGTCCCCTGTGGTTCTGCAAGTCCCTGCGCATGACCCAATCAAGGTATTTGGAGTGAGTGAAGAGCCAATTGCAGGTATTATCGAGGGGTTTGCGGATGCTCTCTTCGCGGAAGTCCATGGCGCCAAAGGAAAGCGACCGTAGTAAAGCTTTAAATATTAGTAACGAAAGAAAAAACGACTTAAGGTCGCTTACCTTCACCTGCCTCGTTACGCTGTTTCACTATTTTATAAAGTTAGTTACTAAGGACATCCCAAGAACAATTCCTGACGGTAATATAGAGTTGCCAAGTGATCGCTGATATTTATATTTAAGTTACTGACCTGGACCCTCAAGCATTTCACGAATTGGTCCGAGTACCTTCTGATACTCCGAGTCATCTCTTGAAGAAAATTTGCACATAGTAATGTGGTTGCCTGCAATAGTTTGACGTTGCTCCCTCGGGTCATCCAGGCTGGACGACATATCAGGCACGACCTGTTGAGGAATTTAGTAAACGCGATAATAGGCCTCCCACGTGAATTTACATACTTTTTCATTGGCTAGGCCAATATCGAATCCGAACATGGCCCGAGATTCTTGGAACGTCTTGACCTGAAACTTCTGTTGTCTCCACAGCTGCAGGAATGCTTCCCGGCCTACCTCTACCTCTGGGGCGTTGGTCCCTAAGGCACGTAGTAGATCCTTATTTGTATCAAACTTGAGAAGCGCCCCCGCAGTCTTGCGTACGACATCAGCAACATGAGCCAGCCCTGGGCTACCCCGATGTGGAGTTCCTAGGAAGATGATGCCGATGGTAGACTGGAACATGTTCTTCAGCTTAGGGTCCTCATCAACGGAAGCCCGCCGGAGAGCCTCGTAATTTAGATATATATGTAAGCTTCGGAGCGTAAACGGCATGCGCATGCTATTATTATTTCATTTTGGACTTGCCTCCTTTAGTATGATACCTCCAAGCGAGTGAACGATGAAGATAACCTTTCGATCGATGGGCCGTACAGTCTTGTATGAAAAAAGCAAATCTCGTGAATGACTGAATATCCCAACCTGATCTACAGCGTGGTAGCCGTTCACAATCCTTGAGTCGTAACCATAGGTAAGGACCCTGACATCCTCAACATCGCTGGGCAGAAAGTCTCGTGGCCAGAAAGCCTCGTCGAGCGAGACGTTCTCCTGTTCATTGTCTGGGGCTTTATCATCGTTGCTCTCTCCGAGTTGCACTGGCTCGGATGATCCCGGTGCATTGGCCTCTCCCTTCCCTTTTCTCAGAGAGAAAGATTTGGGCCAATGTAATCATCCTTTTGGTTTGAGTTGAGTTGAGTTGAATTCATTTATCCTGACCCATCGCCCTGAGCGATATGCAGGCTACAACTATTCAAAGTGTTTTACTACTAGTATACATGTTTAATATTAATTTGAGAGAAAGAGAGAGAAGATAAGGAGGGCGGATAGTAAGGTCTGGGGGTGTAGTATGAACGGTTTTCTACGCTGTGGGTTCGTCTCTATTCCTAAACCGTTGCGAGTCTTGTGTAAAGATTAGCATAGCCTATAGCTGCGATGCTGTTATCCTCCAGTTGTTGTCTTTGCTCTGGATAGCTGCTGTACTACTTGGTGGCTTCCTACCTAGTAGGGCCGATAGACTATTCTTTTTAAGCCTACTATCTTAAAGCATCTTTTGGCGGCTTTGCTAAAGTAGAGGGTAGTCGAGAAGAACGTGTGAAACTAATTTAACTTCTCCGCATTCGCATTACTCGTTATTTGTATGGCCCATCCGTTTACGGTGTTGGTTAAGCTAGTAGTGACCTATTCGTAACTGGGCGAGGAGGCTAGCCTGGCTCCGTGGGAGCTTGTTATATAGATGCCGGGTGTGGGGGTCTGGTGGTGCTGTGTTAATGCTTCGGAGGTGTTGGCCTTTGTTAGAGTCCTTCTATACGGCTACCCACGTTGTATATACTGCTTCTTTGGCAGCCTGGGCCTAAATTAATGCTAGTGGCTCAAAGTTGTGTTCTCTAAGACGTTTAGTTGCGGCTTTAGCGAGCTTATCCGCTTCTTTATTCCCTATAATTCTACTATGGCTTAGGACCTATTAAAGAGCGAAGCTAATCTGATGGCTGTCCCTGATCTGCTGGGCTGCTTCTAAGATAGACCGTACTATGCACTGACCTGGTCGCCGTTTATGTGGGTTTGCTAGTGCTTATAGGGCTGCCTTAGAGTCGCTGTAGATTGTGTAGGATGCTAGGTTTAAGTTGCCTTCTTCGAGGTTTTGCTCTACTGCTAGTTCTATGCCGGCGTTAATGGTAATAAGCTCTGCAGCTATAATACTATAGAACTTGCTAGAGCTAACCCCTTTTTGTGCTTGTCTATGGATTCTCTATTCCTAGCTAAGTATTACTGCGGCTGCTCTAAGTTATCCTTTTACTTTAGACGCATCCGTGAAGATTCTTAGAGACTAGTTTGACTAAAGCTCCTCCTTAAAAGCTTCTAGAGTCTAAAGTTTGGGTAGCTATAGTTGAACGTTGTCTAGTGGTGGGGGCTTCTATGGTGGAAGGGGGCAGGTGTTGATTACTTCAGTATCCTCGGCTATGTTATGAACCCCAGGGCACACGGACTTTATGACCCCAAGGGCTGCAAGCCCGCACGGGAAACCAGCCCGCAAGGACCAAGGAATCACGTGGGAAACAGAAGCCGCAAGGTCAGGAAGCCCGCACGGGAACCCAAGGGACACGGGACCGCGGCGCGTACGAACCCAGGCAGCAGCCAGAACGGAGCCCGCACGGGAATCGGGCCCACAGAGCAGAAGAGCAACTGCCGAGTCAGGAAGCCCACAGGGGACAAAGGACCACAAGGGAGGAACCCACTTCCAGGAAGCTGACAAAGGCGCGAGTTACGGAAAGGAAGTTTAGAGGTTGTATCGTCCGCTAGCAACGGCAGAAGTTGAAAGTCGGAAAGGCGCCCGAAGCACCGACGTCACGTGAGGACCCACTTTGGATCACGACTGATCCAAGACCCTCAAGATCCGGCACCCCTCTAATCCACGAGGGGTCTGATCCAACAACACGAAGATCCAGATTGTAAACTACATTTCCTATAGTATATAGCTTCACTCATTAGCTAGTATCTTGACCCTTCGTGGTCAACTCAAGATAGCAAATCTCACCCATTTGCTGTAGCCCTGCCTTGCGCACCGCGCATCATACCTACACGTGATCTCTACGTTCTCACGTGCCCGTCACTTCTCTCTTACCCAGCGACCCTCTGTCCCTTGTCCTCAAGGTAAACCCAACGGTTACCGACCTTCTAAGGTTCCATCTTTAGAAGTAGAGGCAGCTCCGTTACAGGCTAAGCTTAGGTCTTGTAGCTTAAGAGTTACGTTAAGTAGGCTAAGAAGGCTGGCTGCTGGGTTAAGCTTTAAGGACGCTTTATTAACAAGTGCCTTACATAGGTGTGAGGTTGGAAGTGTTTTAAGGTTACTAATAACCCTCTCTACCCTAGCTTATAGACGTAGCTTTATTGGTAGGAGAAAGTTCTCGTAGTCTAGTGCTTTAGTTGATACGGTTTGGAAGGCTGAGATAGCCTTGGTTATTGCCATCCGCTAAATCCTAGAGAGTACGGCCACTTGCTATTTGCATCTCTTTAGGGAGTGCCACACTGTCGAGGCATAGTCTATCTAGGGGACTACGCATGCTTAATAGAGCTGGCGTATTTGTTTTAGTCGAAGCTGTCTTAGTCTACCTATGGCTAGGTAGGTCTTAGTTGCCCGTACAACAGCTCTCTAGACATGCGCTCTCCACCAAAGTTGCTGGTCAAAGATAACTCCGAGGAGCTTCACTTCTTGCGTGGGCTTAACTACATGGTTACCCATGGCTATTGCTATTAAGTAGTTCTGGTCTAGACTTCTTGTAAAGTGTATAAGTTCTATCTTATTAGCTTCGAAGCTTAATCTAGTTTCCTCTACCTAGTGTTATATTCTTAGAATGTCCTCTCTCTATAGGGCTGCGAGATTCTTGCTTGTAGATAGGCTAGTTCGCCATCGGAAGTAATCGTCAATATAAGTAGATACTCCGCTAGTAAAGTCTACTAGTTGGTCCACTAGGTCGGCGTTATAGAAGGTAAAGAGTATTGGGGAGAGTAGGGAGCCTTGGGGGAGGCTAGGGTGGTTAAGGATCGTGGCTGGCTTAGTATAGCCATCAAACGATATTGAGGCTGCCCTAACCAAAAACGATTGATTGATTGATTGATTGATTCTATCAGGCTACGATGCTATCTATGGTAACATAAGAGCCGTCCATCCTTTGATCCCTCATTCCCTATCCGCTTGCCTTTTCCCACTTCTAGGTCCTCGTCCTCAGCCCTAAGGCTCTGCCCCCTCACTCGGGGCCTCTAGTGTACTACCTTCCTCTCTATAGTAGCTAGCTAGTCGACCTGTCTTCTGAAAAAACTGGATTACTGCCTTTACCACCTGTAGGTTTGGTTTCCACTTTTCTTTTGGACCGTCAACTAGTTTCCCTGTCTGACGGTCTTCCCAGCTGTTCCAACCTCCTAGAAGGAAGGACATATCACCCCATCTTGGGCCCGCTACCATCACTACCTCCTGACGGAGATGCTGCCATCTAGGGCAGGAAAGTAAGACATGGCGGACTGTTTCCCAGCCCGTCCTACACGCACATTCCCCTGTCTCCTCGCGTCCTAGCTTGTGAAGAAAGGACCTTAGGTGTGTGTGGTTCGAGCGGCATTAGATTATCACTGCTGCCTGCTCTGAGTCTAGCGCGTTGTATAGGCGAAGGGTGTAGTTGCCTGGTGCTGCGCCATCTAGTTCCCATGTGTACCGGCCGTATCGTTTTCGTACTTGTTGAGCCGTCTTCTTTTCCTCCTGGATTGCCTGAAGAAGTGAGGAGGTGACCGCTTGGACGAGTCTACGACGGTCGCCTGTATCCCGGGTTAGTCTGTTGCCTGGCTGCACCATCTCCTTGGCTGCCTGGTCGGCTTCCTCGTTCCCTCTTATACCCGTGTGGGCTGGCACCCACTTGAGCCAGAGGGTGAAGCCCCGGGTAGCAATTTTCTCTATTACTTCGTAGATCTGCCGCACAATGTACTGTCCTTCCTTCCGTCTTGCTCCCATCCGGATTGCCTCTAGAGCCTTCTGGCTGTCTGTTACTAGCCAAACCTCCTATCTTCTATGGTGCTTCGTGGCAAGGTACTCTAGTCCAGCAAGGATAGCTAGAAGTTCTGTGGCTAGGACAGAGAAGGACTTCGCTCTTGCTACTGTCTCCTTATGGATCACTATTAGCTGGTATGCGTTTGCCATCCTAACCACTCTAATGCTGCATATACCATTCTTTACCGCTCCGTCGACGAAGGTAGTGCTTTGCTATGGCAGGTATGTGCTTGCCTGGATTGCTTCTTGTCTTTCGTCAATCTAGATTAGCTCTTGTACTGGCGCTTCCTACGGTGGAAGGCCCCATAGCCTAATTGTTTCTATAGGAGGGGCCTTTTCTGGCTAGATTTTGTCTGCGTATGCGTTCCACGTGTAGCGGAGCGGGCTTTCAAAGGCGCTGCGTTGTCTTTGAAGTGCTCGCACGCACCCTCTTACTAGATTATTGTCTGGGACGCTAAGGAGGCTGGTAAGGTGCTTTGCCACCTTTGCCTTAAGTCGGAACTCGATAGGATGTAGGCTAGCTTCCGCCTCTAGGATAGGGAGTGCTACTGTTCGAAAGGCTCCGGTGATTACCTGTGCCCCTAGTCTCTGCACTCTTCCTAGCATGTGGATAAGCTTTCTATTTCCCCTTCTTTCTGGACTAAACTAGGTAGATGCTGCGTAATCAACTGTGGGAACGACTGTGGTGTTGAACAGCTGTCTCATTGCCCGCGGCCGCACCCCTCGAAGTCTCTTAATTGCTAGGTACTGCTTGCTTGCCTTTGTCGTGACCTTTGCAATATGGGTGTCTATCTTAAGCCTCTTATTAAGGATAACCCCTAGCACCTTAACTTCCTGGACTGGCTGGATGCTCGTCCCTTAGAACTTGAGGTGCTGCACTGGTGTATCCTCTCTTTTAACTGATTAGGTAAAGTGGATTAACCCTGTCTTGTCTGGCTCGAAGGTAACCCCGCTTGCGTGTGCCCACGCCTTAACTTTTGGGATCACTGATGCTTGAAGTAGTTCTGTGTTAACGCTAACTAACGGCCTAGTTACCTAGGCTGTATAGTCGTCGACAAAACCTAGTGATCTACCCTTTGTGTTGATTGGTCCTTCAACTAGCCCGGAGTTGTATAGGATGTACAGGATTAGTGATAGTGGTGAGCCTTGTGGTAGCCCTGGATATATGATATCCTGTGGCTGTGAGCAGGACCCATTTACTACCATGCACCCCTTCTGGTTAGAGCAGAAGCTGTTAACCTAGTGGACTATATCCGTGGGTACCCGTCTTTCTCTTAGCTGGTCTAGGAGGACGTCCTTATTCACCCTATTATACGCTCCTTGGACATCGAATGTGACTAGAGAGAGAACTCTCTTCCCTCTCTAGGCCTCGAAGATCTTCTCTACTAGGACGTTGAGTGCCTGTTCGCAGGACCGTTGCCGACGGGCTCTAAAATGGTTAGGTGGTAGCAGCTGGTACTCTTCTATAAGGTAGGATAGTCGCCTTGCTATTACTGCTTCTAGCCCCTTGCTGATTGTTACGAGCAGCGAGATAGGCCGGTATGCCTTTGGGACCCTAACCAAAAAGTGCAAATCCACCGTTATAATGGTGGATTTGGGGTAGGGTTATGCCCCATACAAATTCCGCCGGGTAAGTTAGGGTTGCGAGTACGGTGGATTTAGGTACGGTGGATTTAGGTTGGGGTAGCCGGATCTGCTTCAAATTCGCATATGTTATAGAGCACATCAGCGCAATTAGATTTTACTAAGCAATCAACTTGTTATACCCGCCCGTTTGAGCGAAATTCGATAGCGAACGTCACTTAGGGTAAAGTTGGTGGGGTGAAGGGTTAGCAAGGGTTGAGCGGGTAGGGTTGAGTTTATTTGGGCACGCAAGGGTTGTGCAACAGTAGCGCGACGCGATTTGGAAGGGAGGAAAGGAGAGGACAGTTCGATAAGCCGGTCGAAGCCCGTTTTTGGCAGCACCCAAGATCAAGCGAGCAAGCAATCAACAAGAATCAAGTTCATCACAATGGCGAGCCGGCATTTTCATCATTTGGCTGAGTACCGGGTCGCGGTTTGCCGGGAGTGCCGGCACGCGGTATGGCCGGACCAGATTGAGGGTCATTTACGCGGTAAGCACCATAGGTTAAGTGGCAGGCAGGCAGAGGAGATCGCGGAAGAGGTTCGAGGATGGCCCGGCTTAATCCGGTACGCCGGCGAGTTCAAGGCGCCGGTCCGGGTGGACAGGCCAATTGCAGAGGTGCCATTGCACGAGGATGGGCTGTTATGCAAGCTGCAGCTAGATGGGTGCCGGTACGTCTGCCGGGGGGAGAAGATGATGAAGAAGCATTGGCAGGTCGAGCATCAGTGGTCAGTTGGGGGCCGAAGGGGCCGGCGGGAGAGGATGCAAGAGGGGGAAATGGGCAGGAAGAAGCGGGAGGCGGCAAGGCCGGTTTGCTGCCAGCGGATTTTCACCAGCCGGCACGGGTCGCGGTATTTCGAGGTACGGCAGCCGGGATGGATTGGCGAAGAAAGCAACGGTCAAGAAGACGATGGTAGCAGCAGGAGCAGTAGCAAGGCAACATGGGCCCGGGCGTGGGAGAGGGTAAACAAGTACTGGGAGGAGCTTGAGAAGAAGGCGTGGACAACGATTGAGGATGGGGAAAAGGACGAAGCCAGCCCGTGGCTGGACAGGACGCAGTGGCTGCCATATCTAATGGGATTAGATCGGGATGAGCTGCTGGCGGCCATCGAGGAGCCAAACGCCAACCCGGACAAGGAGGAGGAGCCAATCGAGGCGGCCGTCTGGAAGGCCATGGACGACATTGCCCGCATCAGCCAGCAGTCAATCACCAAGAGGGTCGGCGTATTTGTGCGCATGGAGATGATGAGGACAGAGAAGCACCAGACCAAGTACCAGCCGCTGCAGCCGTACATGGACGAGGAATCGATCGTCGATTAGTCAAGGGCTTGGAAGCAGGTTCTGATGTTCTTTGTCAGGACTCAGAGGGAGCATGACTGGCGGAGCCCGGAGTACAAATTCACCCATCGGCAGTTCAACGCTTTTGTTAAGCTGATCAAAGAGGCGGAGCAGGTGGCAGATCAAGAAGACGAAGCTGAAGAAGAGGTAGGGCAGGGGTAGGATGAGGGAGAGGAGGGCCAGGATCAGGATCAGGATGGGGACCAGGACGAGGATGAAGACCAGGACCAGCCAAAGCTGACCGGAATCCAAACCGCATGTCTGGACTTCTGCATCGAGCTGCTGAACCAAAGAATCACCCAGCACGAATACGACAGCGCTTTGGTCTGTGCATTAGCAGTTCAGG